>JAULKK010312031.1:0-22061 GCA_032355705.1 Rubia peregrina
AGTTGCAATATTAAAATTTTAGTGTGAAACGTGTAGTAGTTATAAAGTTTATAACCCGATTCATGCAATCCGAAAAAATTATTTTGATTTATTTTAATTTACACTTTAAACTTTGGTCTTTCCATAACTTATGGAAAGATCGTATTTCAAGAGACGAACTCTACAGTAAGTGTCATATTTTCGAGATAAGCTAAAATGTATAGTAGAAAATAAACTGTGTAAAACGTATAATAAATTATAGAGAATAATAATACTTTTGCAATTAAATTAAGTATGACATTTTCTTAAAATATTATATATATATATATAATACTATATCAAATTTAGGAAAATGAGAAAATTGTATCCCACATGTACATTTGTGTATTAACGAAGTCCTCCTTTCCATTATGATTCACATGGTAGCCATGTATAATTCCTCCTAAAAATCTGTATTGCCTGGACATGAGAATCATATTCCATTATTAATTAGTGACTTTAGATTGTGGTTTGGAACATTATGCCCTCCCTCTTCCCATTCAAATCTGGATTAAAATAAATTTTAGTTAAAATTGTCAAACTTAGACCATATATTTAATTAAGTATATGAATAATAATAATGACACCGTATGAAATATTGTTAGATTCGCCGTAATATGTAATTTTTGAATATTAACTTTCCATGTACCACTATTATAGATAGTTACATATATTTACAATTAGACATTTTATTGAACACCTTGAAAAAGAAGTTGTACAAGTTTGCCCGAATGAAGTACTTCCTCCGTCTCATCTTAAATTGCACAACAATCATTATCACATTGTTCAATAAATATGTTTGACCATTTATATGTTCACTTACGTATACTAACGACAAATAAAAATTTGATATTTATAAACTACTTGTTACAGCGAATTCAACAATACCACATATGATATTATTGTTACCATATATCTATTCAAATATGCTATCAAACTTTGATAGATAATAGTAACAGAAAAGCAACTAAGCAGTATAAGTTGGGACAGAGGGAGCATTAGTTTATCACTTTATCTAGTGTGACATGGATGATGGATCAAAATGAAACTTGAAACTTAGGACCGTTGAGTGGATCAAATAATTAGAATACAGTACTAGACTACTAGTCCATTAAGTGTAACGTGTAATATACCCTATACGTTGTCATCAACCGTATAGAATTCCAGGCATGCACTGTTCAAGTAATTGGGACCTCAATTTCAACTCACATAGTACTCCCTCTCTTTCTCCTTTATTTGGCCTCATGTACCTTGTTCGTACATTTAATTGTATCTTACTCTTTTTTTTCCACTATTCAACGAGAATTTATAACTTTAATAGTATCTTAAATTATGTATGAAAAAAACTATAAAATAACTCTACCTACATAATCTTACCTATAACAACATTTCCGGTGTTGATCGGCATTGACCATACATAAAATAACTAAAATGCACTTTGACCTAAAAGTGTTAGGACAATTTTACCCTCCACCTACCACCACCACCACCAGGTTGTAACCGCTAATCCTTCGGCTACCACTCCACCCCTTCCAGCTATCCCCACCACCACCACCCTTACAACACCTGATATGAATCTCCTTGCGAAAACTCTGGATTGTGGAAAATTAGATCTTTATTTATTTGAGAATCTCGCCCAACTCAAATAAATGCACGAATCGCAGCATCTAGCCTGCGGGGTACACTCAACTCGACTTATAAGCGTCTAGCACGCAGGGTACACTTACAAGGTTTCTCTATAAACGTCTAGCCCGCATGGTACACTCAACTCGACTTATAAGTGTCTAACCCGCAGGGTACACTTACAAGGTTTCTCTATAAACGTCTAGCCCGCAGGGTACGTCTACAAAGGAAAATTGAAACTTAAATAGCTCGCAGGTTTAAGCAACAATGAAAATAATGAGAATGTCTCAAAAGTCTGAATATATTTGATAAAAGTTGTTCCTAAAAATTCGGTCATTCCTCTCTTTAAATAGAGAATAATTCGAGCTCTTCAAAACCCTAATCACAAATAGAAACTGAATCAAATTTTATGACATCTATAGTAAGCTAAAACCATATTTAACTAATCTAATATATTCTAATCTAAATCTGGTCGTGCTAACCATAATTTGACCATGCTTAATCTCGGCTATAATAATCCACAGCCTGGCCGTGACCGTGCTAATCTTCAATAATCTGATTCATATCCATAATCTGATTATTCTTTTTCCATGCAATCTGATTATTTTTTAATCCATGCAATCTGACTAAAAACCAAGAAGCAATCTCGGCTGCCTCCTTAAGAAACAATCTTGAAAAATATTACTTTATATAATCTTACCTAATTCTAATCAAAATGAAACGAATATTCTAAACACTAATTAAAATATTACCAAAACTCTTCTAAGCCAACATGGCCGAATTTATGGCTTCATTATTAATAATAATAAACTAAAATGATGACACTACCTCATTAAAAAAATAATGGGAAAAAGAGTATAGTGTTGACCTCCTAAAAATATTAAACTAAGAAAATAATAATAAATGATAATTTTGACATCTTATCACTAGTTCAACACTTCTCAATTTCGCATACCTTTTTCTTCACAATATTTTGGGTAGTTAGGTTACTTTGGAATCTTCAGGAAATGTGAGTTGTGAGATTCTTATTTCGTTGGAGGAACTAGGGTAGCTTGGAAATAAGTTGAATGCATTGGCTAACTTATCTTTTGATGATCCATTCCACTTAGATCTTTTCTTTCTTTTGTTTACTCGAGGACGAGTAAAGATTTAAGTGTGGGGGATTGATGCGCACCTTTATGCATGCGTTAACCAATGTATTTGACACATTTGTTATTAGGGTTTTTAGTTTATTTCTAGTTTTAGTTAGGTTTACACGAGAAAAGGTTTAGATGACCATTGTTGGTTTTCTTATCTAAATCCCGAGTTTTGTAGACTTAATTGGAACTAATGAATACATTATATTCATGAGCACCTAGATCTTTCTTTGTGATCTTACTAGTAGGTCGCTCATGAGTATTTTGTCGGCATTTTGTTGAAGGTCATTCGCAAGGGTGGTTGTAGATATTATAAATCAATCTGCAAGGGTGTAGAAGACTAAAAAGGACAAGTCAAAACATGGTAGAAGATAGAAGAGTCGAAGAAGGAAGACAACGAAGCGGAAGAATTGAGATCCGAGAGTTGTATGGAGTTTTTGGGAATTATCCAAGAAGAATCAGCATATGTGATTGGTACAATTGGATTCTTCTTCTCGAACACTATAAAATCAAATATAAGAACTCTCAAAAGGGATTAGCGGTGCAGTTTTTTTTGGAAGAAGTACTAGTTGGCCTTGTGCCAAGACCTCTAGCACGGATCATGCAAGCAACACGTCGTGCTAGGAGGTATCAGTATGGACCGGTCTGCCCAGCATGGATCGTTCCTCCCAGCACAAGCTATTTGGGTCGGCAGCAGCCGTTTCGGCCGTGCCATAGCCCATCAGCACAAACCGTTTGGTGCAAAATGTCCTGTGTTGCCCAATCCTTTGTGAGGATAATTATGGACATAGACCATGCCAATTTACATGGTTCTGTTATTTTAACTCCAAAAATGCAAAGACCAACCGATGGCCCGTGACAAACGACACGTGGCACACGATTCAGAAGTTCAAAACGGAGTACCAGCCAATGGCCTGCGCTAGGACACACAACCTATGTCACCATAAAGTGAACCGTGTAAGCACGACCCATGCTAGGATTAAGCTAACCTTGTTAACACGGCCTGTGCTAGGACACATGACTCATGTCATCAGGAAGCTAGCCAGCCAACACGACCGTGCTTGATGGCACCGACTATTCCAGCCCCAGCCGGCACGACCGTGCCTGACAACATCGACAGTTCCAGCCCCAGCTAGCACGACCGTGCCCGATGGCATTGGTTGTGCCATGTTCGGCTGCCTTTACCATTTTTGACTGCCTGTGCCATTTTCGTCTGCTAGGTTTTTTGGGCCTATTTTTTGGACTTTTTCAAGCCCAATTCCTAATTCTATATATGAGAGCCTTTATTCTTCTAGGGTTAACTAACGAGGTATAATGTAGAGTTGATTTCTCTCTCTAGGTAAAAGGAAAATGAGAGTTCTCTCTCTCAGGAGTACTTCTCCTTTCCTTTTTTTTTTTCTTTCTCTTATTTTCCTTGATCCATGTAATTTAACTAGAATTTTTCCATGGATCTATTCTTAGGGAGTAGCTAATTAACTTGGGGATCATATTCATGCATTAAATTCTATTTTATGAGATTTCTTAGATTTACCTATTTATATTTGTTTTGTGGTTGTTATGTTGACTTGTTCTTCATATTCTTTTGATTTTCATGATTTTCACACTTAGTTAGTACACACCAAAGTCTACTTTCATATTGTTGCACTATTGATACCCCCCGAGAATGGAAACCAAGATGCGTTTGAGTTAACGATGGGTCCGGATCCATTTGGATGTGTGCACAAAGGTTTACATTGTCAATGTTACGATCGAACATGCACTAGTAAGTTAACGAGTTGATCTGAAGGGTCGCGGGTAGAGACAGCTAGACTAGAAAACTACAGTTAGCTTTGCAGCCCTAGAGCCATCGATAAGATGCTTCACTCCCTTTGCCTTTTTAGACATTGGGAGAAGCGTTCGTGGTGTAGTTCCCAGGGCATAATCGCATGGGGGAGACTCAGATCTGTATGGAAGGTATGACCGTCATTGCACTCCCCTAATTACAGAGCCGGTGCCAATGGAAGATTACACGGGCACCCTACATGAAAGGTATGGGGAAGTGTTGACCATCAACCACACCATTTATCCCAAACACTAGAATAGGTTCATAGTTCTTGTATGTGATGAAATTGATGATGGAAATGACATTAATCATGTTACACAAATATTCTCCGAGTGATAGTATATGTATTTATTCTCGTGATCAATTGTATGTTAGTAGATTTAGTAAAAAAAACTCCCCAATGATTATTTTACCAATATTGATTATTCCTAACACGTGGTCGGATTGCCGACCCGATCATGGTTGTGCGCAGTTGATTATTAAATTCCTAACATCTCTGTGGATGACTCCGGTACTTTCCAGTGTCTACCAGTAGTGGTATTATAGTAGTAGGAACCAGAGCAACATTACAAATATCTATCTTTGACCCTTAATCTTCCTCCTCTTGGTTCAATTAGTCAGCGGATCTTTCATGGTTCGTTGATTGATTTACTGACACTGGGTTTGGGGGGGGGGAGCACACCATGTGTTTCTAGAGTTATGTTGTCCTCTGTTGATGGGGACCTTCTTGTTGATCTCACGGATTATCGTAGTATGATTGGTGTTTTGCAATATTTGACTATGACTTATCCGAATATTTCTTATGCTATTAATATTGTTTCTAAGTTTATGCATGCTTCTCGTACTACTCACCTTTATGTTGTGAAGAGAATTTTGAGGTATTTGTAGTGTACCTTGGAGTTTGGTCTTTTTCTCCACTCGGCTAGCTCTCTAGTGTCAGTGGTAGATTATTCTTACGTAGATTGGGCTGGTTGTCCTGACAGTCGTCGTTCAATCACTGGCTATGCCATTTTTCTTAGGAAGAATTTGATTTCTCTGCACTCTAATAAGTAACATATTGTTTCAAAATCCTCAACTAAAGATGAATACATAATTGTTTCTTACAATGCGGCTGAAATAATTTGGCTACGTCCGCTTCTCGCAGATTTGGGGTATTTTCTTCGTGATCATGCTACTCTCTATTGTGATAAATTTTCTACAACATACCTTGCTAGCAATACGATTCATTATGATCATAGCAAGCATATTGATGTAGACTACCATTTTGTTCGTGAAATGGTTGTACATGGAGGTCTTTGGGCTAGACATGTTTCTACATAGTAACATGTTGCTAATATATTTACTGAAGGTCTTTCTAGTGAGTTGTTTTGCAAACATCGTTCTAATCTTTCTGTTATTGCACCCCTAAAATATGAGTGTAATAGGGGTATAGGGCTAGCATAGACTTTTCCATGTTAACATTCTTAATATATAAAGAATGCCATGGATACCAATTGGGTAAGGCGCAATTATTCTAATTATTCTGTACATCGTACATTAAATCCTGAAATGAACAAACACTCTTGTGGTTCTATTTTATCATGATATACTTTTTTGAATCAGTGAAGAATATGATTAGATTGTAAACATTATATAGGTACGATGTCCTTGGTTTGTCCATGTGTTTGTTAAAAGGGATTAAGTGATCATTAAGGGCTAGATATAATTGGTATTATGTATCACTAGAATGAATCACTGAATCCATACTTCCCGAGGTAAGGTATTAAACTCCCCTCTATTTTTGTGCTTGGATTTTTATTATTTGGAGTAAGGAGGGGTCCGCCAAACCTCCACCATAACAGGTGACGTTTTCTTTAATTTTTTGAAATATGACATACTAGGTTGGCTTGCCATGAAAATTATGATAAAAACTAGGGCAATGTTTGGATCCACTCAATTGATACTCCCCCAAATTTACATCTATTTTATCAGAATTTCTTATGCTGCTCAATTATGAACATAGAACAAATGAAACGAGCATTCCAAAAATGTCTAAAAATAATGTCATGTTCAAAATCTGCTCAATTGATAGTCCCCCAACTTTGCGTCTCAACTTTTTTGTCATTATTTGTGGCCAAAAATAATGTGCCCCAATATAGCTTGCTTGATATCAAGCAATTAGTGGAGATTTTTGCTTGTCTATTTAGATCAATATCTTAGTGGATATTTTCCCTTGTCTTTTGAAGTTAAGGCGTGGCTTACATTACAAGAAACACCTCTTTTTACTTTGAATTTTTACCTTGGTTATTTGGTTTAGGGAAAATAATCGAGGTAAAAATTTCTTTCGCCTTGTTTTTCCCCAAAATAAATGTTTATTTCACCTCAGATTAAATGAAACCAAGGTAAATGATAGATTTTTTTTTACCTCGAATATTTTTTAACTGAAGTAAAAAGTTGTAAAATTGAAGTAAATGCTCTTACAGAATGGCGTGCAATGTCACATATGGTGATATATGAGAATGGCCGACTTTGCATCTTATGTGAGTTTTACTGGCCTGAGACGCGATGGAAGACTGACATCAGTAGTATGTTACACACTAAAAAATTTGAGATTTTAAATTTGTTTGAAAATGATTCATTTTGTTCTAAGAAAGTAGTTTTCAATACAAAAGTGTAATTTAATTCTGTGTGCAAAAATAATTGTCGAAAATGGTTTTGAATGGTACAGTTGAGAATGGTTTTCAAATTCATGCATAGATTGAATCGTACATACATTAAACTATTTTTCAAATATGGTACTTAAATTATTAAAAATTCTACAACCATAAAATAATCATTACAAACATGGTACAAATTTTTTTGTTCCAACAAAACACATTTTATAATAATTTCAAGAACCTCTGATTATGATGACCTTGAAGACAATGGGCTCTGCACTATCTATGAGAAGGAAGAACAATGTGTCCCCAATGCATAGGCGGTTGCTAGCAAGAAACTCGGAAAAATTCTTGGGGACAGGCTCTTGGTCTTCCTGTTTCCTATGTAGTTCATTCACCACTCTCTCCTATAGCACCTTAGCACAACTGGGATCTTCTCACTTGGTAGGAGTGCTACCATGACCCTCGGAATGTACTAAATCACAAGAAATAAAAATATAATTACTATTTATGTGCAATTAACAATAAAAAATATTAATTGAAAATCAAATAATTACATGTATTGAGCTAGTTAAACCTTTCCAAAGTGGGATCAGTCCTGATGTTTTGCTGCTTCTGAGTGCTGCTAAATCAGGGGTTACCTAGAGACATTGTAAAGGGCTCAACATCGAACACAGGTTCTGGGGTGCTCCATTAAGCAGTGAATTGTAGAAAAATGAATTATTTAATGTTATCAATTGTGAATATATATATATATAAGTATCGATTAAAAATAAATGTATCTCATATATAGATGTGTATATATATGTAAATAAATTGCAGACATGAAAAAGGGGTGACTAGAAGATCCTTCACCAACCATTACTCCTGAATTTTATAAGAAAATAAGGAGGGAACTAAGATTTAAAATTTGAAGAGTGCAACGGCAGCCATATGTCACACATACCCATTGGTCGTAAATAGTTTCATGGCTGACTTGTATAAGCTACTTTGCGCATCAATCGTTTAAACCGAGCATGGCTATCGATAGATTACCAAGTTCACATTTCAAATTTTAAAGAAAAAAGTGTGAATGCAGACTCATGTCGGCTAGGTCAGTCAGCTACCGCTAAGGATGACAGCTAAACCGAAACATGTGAGACGTCTCATTCGGAAACAGAAATTCCACCACATTTATGAATAAGCGACGTCGGTCGATGATCTACATAAAACAATGTCAATCGATAGGAAACCAATGTCACGTTCAGCTCTAATTTCTTCGACCAAAACTCTAAAAATCTAGCAAATTCAGGTATAGAAAAACAAAAAAATGACACGAATGTCCAAAAATCTACCAAACATAGTACCTAAGTTGAAATATACTAGAAGTTCACTCAATTACTAATCCATGTGAATTAGAAATACAAAAACATACCCAAAACACATTGACACACCATTGATACAACCAATTCAAGAAAAAAAATACTCAAAAGAAAGAATTAGAACAATTGAAATAACATACTTTTGATAAAAGAGGAGATGAAGGGGTTGGGACCTGTTGGAATTGGAGGAAAACTTGGAAGTTGAAAGTTTGAATTGATTATGATGTGTGTTCCATATATTTATAGACATTTTGGAACAACGTCATTTCGAACCCTTGTAATTTTCCTTGATTTTAGCAACGCCGCACATGTTGTCGGTCAAGCCAACATGGGATTGAAATATGTCCGACGTCGGTTTATCTGATTATAGAACTAATATATTCTGACCAAAAGCATAACAAATGAGCCTGCATTTGACCAAAAAGAATCAAAGTCACTTTTGTAACAATTAACAGTATATTAGAAAATACAAATTGAAATTGAAATATATTCATGAAACTTGATTAATGTCTGGTTCAATTGAAAATGATTTTGGTGCAACTTTTGAACTATTTATATTTTGGACTTAGGTCCCTCTAAGAAAGTAGGAGATGTTGGAATGCGAAATTTGAGATACACTTATTTAATTCTTATTTTCATGACCATGTTATTCCAATGTGGGCATCAACGGGTCAATGGAAGGGCCCAGAATGTTCAAAGGGATTATTTGCTGACACTTTTCAGAAATTACGCTATAGCCCAAACTTCCTTGAATGTACCCTACGCTTCAGAACTTCACACCCAAACATAAGGAAAAATGTTTGATGTGTAGATTATGCGTACTTTCTAAGAGGGACACACGGGGTGGTAGTGTTTGATTATAGTTATTAGTATTTCATTAATACCCTTACCATGGGTGTTATGACAACGATAACTTCAACCACATAGAATAAAATGGAATATTTATGGGTTTTCTTTTAAAAATGAGAATAAAATTAACTCCATCAAGTTCAAAAAAGCTTTAGTACGCGGCCAAGAGTTAATCTTAGATGATTAATTGTAAATAACAAATGTTAATTAGGAAAAGTTGTGGTTGTCTCTGAGGGACAATGCAAGCTTCTTTCTCACTCTCAGGGATTATAATTTTTTAGGGACGGCAAAGGTCCCTTCCGGTTTGATCGGAATCAATTTTTGGTACAACTAGTGAACCTTTTAATTTTTGCACTTAGGTTTCTCCAAGAAAGTGGGAGATGTCAAAATACGAAATTGGAGATACACTAAATTAATTCACATTTTCACAACCATATTGTTCTGATTTCGGCATCAACGGCTCAATGGAAGGGTCTATAACATTCAAACTTCCTTGAATGTACCCTACACTTCAGAATTCCCCTATGAACATAAGAAAAATAATAATATGGGGATTATGCGTACAGTCTAAGAGGGCGAACGGGGAGGTAGCGTATGATCATATTTATTTTTATTCCATTAATGCCCTCACGATGAGAGTTAGGAGAACGATAATTTCCACCATATAGAATCACATGCAATTGCATATTCTTGATTTTTTATGAAATAAAAAAGAGAATAAACTTCCGTCCATCAATTTTGGAAAAGTGTTAGAGAATAAACTTCCGTCCACCAAGGTTAATCGAAAGAATTTGTGGAAGTCTCCGTGGGTCCAAGCCAGCTTCTTTGTTACTCTTGGGGATTATAATTTTGACTAGAGATGGCAAAGGTCCTTTCTGGTTCATTCGAAATCGATTTTGACTAAATAGGTGAATTGTTTACTTTTTGCACTTATGTCACTACCAGAAAATGGGAGATGTCAGAATGCAAAAATGGAGGTATACCTATTTAATTGACATTATCACGACCATGTTGTTCCGATTTGGACATCAATTGGTCAATATAGGGCTCAAAATGTTCACAGGGAGTATTTGCCAACACTTTTTTTTGGAAATTATGCTATTGCCCAAACTTCCTTGAATGTACCCTACGCTCCAAGATTTCACACCTAAACATAAGGAAAAATATTTTATGTGTAGATGATGTGTACTCTCTATGAGGTATGCATGCGCAAGTGGTGTATAATCATTTTATTAGTATTCCATTAAGTCTCTTACGATGGGTGTTATGAGAACGATAATTTCCACCACACAGAATTGCATATACTTGGTTTTTTATGAAATAAAAAGAAAACAAAATTTCATCCATCAATTTTGGATAAATGCTAGTACGTCCATCAATTTTGTCCATCAAGTTAATCGTAGATGATTGCTTATAAGTAACTAAGGTTAATTGGAAGAACTTGTGGAAGTCTCCGTGGTACCACACCAACTACTTTATCACTCTCAGGGATTATAAGCTTGACTGGGGTTGGAAAACATCCCTTCTATTTCATTTGGATTCGATTTTGGCACAACCTGTGAATAGTTTAGTTTTTTGCACTTAGGTCCCTCCAAGAAAATGGAAGATATCGAAATATGAAATTGGAGATACACCTACTTAATTCACATTACACAACCTTGTTGTTCCGATTTAGGTATCAACGGATCAATGGAATGCTCGAAATGTTTACATGGAGTATTTGATGACACTTTTAACAATTTATGCTATGGCCCAAACTTCTATGAATGTAACCTACACTTCATAACTCCATGCCAAAACAAATGGATAAATGTTTGATGTGGAGATTATGTGTGCTGTCTAAGAGGGACATACGAGAAGTTAGTGTATAATCATTTTTATCAGTATTTCATTAAGGCCGTTATTATGAAAATGATAATTCCCACGACATAAAATCACACAGAATTACATATTCTTGTTTTTTTACTAAATAAAAGGAGAATAAAATTGTGTCCATCAATTTCAGAAAAGCATTAGTACGTGGTCTATAGTTAATCGTAGATGATTGCTTATAAGTAACTAAGGTTAATTGGAAAAACTTGTGGAAGTCTCTGTGGGACCATGCTTTCTTCTTTATCACTCTCGTGGATTATAAGTTTGACTGGGGAAGACAAAAGTCCCTTCCGGTTTGATTGCAATAAAATTTGGTATAATTGGTGAGCTGTTTACCTTTTGCACTTAGGCCTCTCCAAGAAAGTGGGAGATGTAGGATTAAAAATGTGAGATACACCTATTTAATTCACATTTTCACGACCATGTTGTTCCTATTTGGGCACCAACGTGTCAATAGAAGGTCCTAAAATGTTCAGAAGTAGTACTTTCTGACCCTTTTTGGAAATTACTCCGATGGCCCAAACTTTCTTGAATGTACCCTACGCTTCGGAACTTCATGATCAAACATAAGGATAAATGTTTGATGTGGAGATTGTGCGTAATGTCTAAGAGGGGCACACAGGGAGGCAGTGTATGATCAATTTTATTACTATTTAATTAATGCCCTTATGATGAGAGTTATGATAACGATAATTTCCACCTCGTAGAATCATATGGAATTATTTATTATTTGTTTTTCGTGAATAAAAAGAGAATAAAATTCCATCGATCAATTTTTGAAAAACGCTAGTACGTGTTCTTCAGTTAATCTTAGATAATTACTTATAAGGAACAAAGGTTAGTCAGAAAAACCTGTGGAAGTCCTGTGGGACCATACAGGTTTCAATATCACTCTCCAGATTTATAATTTCAACCGAGAATGAAAATTTTCCTTTTGGTTTGACCATAATCGATTTTTGTGCAATCGGTGAATTTTTTACCTTTTGTACTCAAGTCCAACCAAGAAAGTGGGAGATGTCGGCAAGGGAAATTGGAGATACGCCTATTTAATTCACATTGCACAACCAAGTTTCTTGGATTTGGGCATCAACGAGTCAATGCAAGGGCTCAGAATGCTGACAGAGATGATTTTCATACACTTTTGGAAATTACACTAGGGCTCAAACTTCCTTGAATGTACCCTATGCTTCAGAACCTTGTGCTTGAACATAAGGAAATTCTTTTGATGTGGAGATTATGCATACTTTCAAAGAGGGACGCACGGGGAGGTAGTGTTTGATCATTTCTCTTAATACTACATTAATGCCCTTACGATGGGAGTTATGAGAACGATAATTTCCACCACATATAATTACACAGAATCACATATTCTTGATTTTTTATGAAATAAAAATAGAATAAACTTTTGTCCATCAATTTTGGAAACACGTTAGTACATGGTCTAGAGTTAATTGTAATTGATTACTTATAAGTAACAAAGGTTGATAAAAAAAACTTATAATAGTATCTTAGGACCATGCCAACTTCTTTATAACTCTCAGAGACTAAATGTTTGATTGGAGGTGACAAAGGCCCATTCCGATTTGATTTGAGTAGATATTTGTGCAACCAGTGAACTTTATAATTTTTAAACTTAGGTCCATCAAAGATTGGAGATACACCTATTTATTTCACATTTTCACTACCATATTTTATTATTATTTCGGTATCAAAAGTCAATGGAAGGGCCTGGAATGTTCATAGGGAGTATTTTCCAACACATTTGGGAAATTATGCTATGGTACTCCAAACTTCCTTGAATGTACCCTATGCTTTAGAACTATGAGCCCAAACATAAGAACAAATGTTTGATGCGGAGACTATGCGTACTATCTATGAGAGATGCACGGAGAGGTAGTTTTGATTGATTTTGTTAGTATTCCATTAGTGCCCTTATGATGGGGTTATGAGAACGATTATTTTCACCTCATAGACTTACACAGAATTACATAATCATTGTTTTTATGAAATAAAAAAAGAATAAACTTTCATCAATTAATGTTGGTCAAGTGTTAGTACGTGGTCTAGAGTTAATAAAAAAATATTATTTGTAAGTAACAAAGGTTTATCAGAAGAACTTATGGAAGTCTCTATGGAACCATGCCAGCTTCTTTATCACTCTCTGGGATTATAAGTTCGAGTGGGGATGACAGTGGTCTCTTTTAGTTCATTCGGAGTAGATTTAGGCGCAACCATTGAACTATTTAATTTTTACTCTTAGGTCCCTCCAAGATTGGAGATACACATATTTGATTCCTATTATCACGACCATGTTATTTTGATTTGGGCATTAATGGGTCAACAAAATGGCCTGGAATGTTCGCAAGAGTATTTGCCAACACTTTTTTTTGGAAATTATGCTATGGCCTAATTTCTCTTGAAAGTACACCACACTTAAAAACTATGTGCTTGAAGGTAAGGACAAATATTTGATGTGGAGATTATGAGTACTATCTAAGAGGGGTGCACGAGGAGGTAGTGTATGATCATTTTTAAAATTAATATTCCATTAATGCCCTTACAATGGGTGTTATGAGAACGATAATTTCCACAACATAGAATCACACAAATTACATATTTATGATTTTTTATGAAATAAAAAGAGAATAAAATTTCTCCATCAATATTGGAAAAGCACCAATATGTGGTCTAGAGTAAATCGTAGATGATTACTTGTAAGTAACCAAGGTTAACTGGAAGAACTTGTGAAATCTCAGTGGGACCAAGACTTCTTTTCTATAACTGTCGGGGACTATAATTTGAGTGGGAATGGCAAAGGTCCCTTCCGGTTCATTCAAAATCAATTTTGGCACAACCATTGAACTGTTTAGTTTTTGCACTTAGGTTCCTCCAAGAAAGTGGGAGATATCAGAATGCCAAATTGGAGATACACTTATTTAATTCATATTTTCACGACCATGTTGTTCCAATTTGGGCTTCATCGGGTCAACGGAAGGGTACAAAATATTTACAGAGAGTATTTGCCGATACTTTTCAGAAATTATGCTAAGGCGAAAAATTCTTTGAATGTACCCTACGCATAAGAACTCCACGCCTGAAAATAAGGACAAATTTCTGATGCGGTGATCATGTATACTGTCCAAGAGGGACACAATGGGAGGTAGTGTATAATCATTTTTTTTATTAGTAGTCCATTTAGGCACTTACAATGGGCGCTATGAGAACAATAAATACCACCACATAGAATTTCAAGGAATTATATATTCTTGTTTTTTTATCCAATAAAAATAAATAAAACTCCATAAATAATTTTTTGGAAACCGTTAGTTTGTAGTCTAGCGTTAATCGTTGATAATTACTTATAATTAACAAAGGTTAGTCGGAAGAACTTGTGTAAGTCTCCATGGGATCATGCTAGCTTCTTTATCACTCTTAGAGATTATAAGTTCGACCGGGGATGACAAAGGTGTCTTCGGTGTCTTCCATTTCTATCGGAATCGATTTTGGCGCAATCGGTAAATATTTAGTTTTTGCACTTGGGTCCTTCCAAGAAATTGGGAGATGTTGAAATGTAAAATTAGAAATAGACCTATTTAATTCATATTGTCATTACCATGTTGTTCCGATTTGGGAGTAAACATGTGAATGGAATAAGAAATTGAACTATGGCCCAAACTTCCTTGAATGTACCCTACGCTTCAGAACTCTGCGCTCAAACATAAGGACAAATATTTTATGTGGATATTATGCATAGTGTATAAGAGGGTTGCACAGGAAGGTAGTGTATGATCTTTTTTTAGTATTTCATTAATGCCCTTACGATGGGCATCATGAAAACAATAATTTCTACCACATAGAATCATGCATATTACATATTATTGGGGTTTTTTGAAATAAAAAGAGAATAAAATTATGTCCATTAATTTTAGATAAGTGCTAGTATGTGGTCTATGGTAAATTGTAGACAAGAACTTATAAATAACAAAGGCAAATCAGAAGAACTCAGGGAACTCTTTCGGGGTCCAAACCAGTTTCTTTCTCACTTTTTGGGATTATATGTTCGACTAGGGATGACAAAGGCCTCTTTTAGTTTATTCGGATTCGATTTTGGCAAATCAAAAAGCTTTTTATCTTTTGCACTTAGGTCCCTCCAAGTAAGCGGGAGATGTCGTAATTAAAAATTGGAGATTAGCTTATTTAATTTACATTTTCATGATTATGTTATTCTGATTTAAGCATCAACATGTCAGTGGAAGGGCTCGGAATGTTGAAAGGGAGTATTTTTCAAAACTTTTAAGATATTATCCTATGGCCCAAAATTCCTTGAATGTACCATACGCTTCAGAACTCCACGCTCGAACATAAGGACAAATGTTTGATGTGGATATTATGCGTACTGTGTAACAGGGTTGCATGGGGAGGTAGTGTATGATAATTTTTATTAGAATTCCATTATTTCCCTTACAATGAGCGCTATTAGAACGATAATTTTCACAACAAAAAATCATACAAATTTACATTTTCTTTGTTTTTTTACGAAATTGAAAGAGAATAAAATTTTGGCTATGAATTTTGGAGAAGTATTAGTATGTGGTCCAAGAAAATTGTAGATAAGTACTTGAAAGTAACAAAGGTTAAAGGTGTGAGTCCTTCTCTCTCTAGGTACTACAGGTGATAAGGTGTTCACTATGTGTATTCTTGAATCTCATCTGGTTTTCTGATTAGCATCTCCACCGGTTTCACCATGGGTAAGTCCGGAAACAAGAGGGGCAGAAAGAAGCTCACGATTTAGCTAGTAAGGGATGAACGCAAAGAAGATGGAAAAAATTTGGAATCTGAATGGTAGAAAGGTGGAGGAAGCTGGGAAAAGTGTGGTTACAGAAGCAGATGGTAAAAAATGCAACAACAGATGCAGTGCAGACAATGGTGGAAACATCAATCCAGTGAGATAGCTCAATATAAGGTGCATAGAATTCTTCGATGAGAAAAAAACTCTCATGGGGGGATAAAGTTGAAGAAGAAGGATATCTAAATTGGTCCTCTCTTTTTGATTTGCAAGAACTAAAGTTGTACACAATGGTCAACATTGATGGACTGGAGCTAGAGGAAATCACGGATGAGGATATTGAAGAAGGATTAAAGTAGTGAGAGAATTGCATTTTGTGCAAAACAATGGTCTATAACCTTCCGTTCAAGGTAATTGAAGGTTTTATATACAGAATTTGGGGTAAGAAGGGTATAAAAATATGGCAATTGCATAGGAGTGTTTTCATGATGAAATTGTTGTCAAAGCATGTTCGTGATTGTTAATCTGGGAATGATTGTCTTTGATGGGAAAATGTGGTTTTAAAACTATGCAAAAAGGATACAGATATGAGTTAGCCAGATTCAGGTTCAGTTTGGGTTCAGTTGTCAGACCTTCCTCTAGTTTCCTAAAACAATATGTAAAACTATGAGTTTGATTGGGAAGCCTTTATGCCTAGATAAAGCTACAACTGAGAAAGAAAGGCTATCTTATGCTAGATTGAAAATTGAAGTTAAAGTTTGAAACTCTATGCTTGATAAAGTGCTATATGTTAAAGAGAGAAAAAAAGTGATTGTTCCACAAAAACTTGTTTACGAATGGAATCCAATCTTATATTTTGTTTGCAATATGTATAGTCATCATGAAAGGGAGAGCATGAAGAAGGCGGATCAGGAGAAGCAACTGAGAAACAACAAGGCTTAAGGGTTTATTCCAGTGAGGAGGAAATATCATGAACAAGAGAAGAGTAGTGGTGGAAAAGGAAAACAAAAAGCATAAAAGGAAATGGAGTCTATAGAGAATGTAAATCGAAGTTTAGAAAGAAACCAGGAGCTCAACCGGCATATAATAATAATTTTGAAAGGGGAGACAAGTGGGAAACATAAGGAGGATAAACTACACAAAAAATGATGAATGTTACAACGTGGAACATCAGAGGACTGAATAAAAGGGCTAAGCACAACGAGATCGGAAGGTTCAGGCTAAAGAATCAAGTTGGTTTGATGGGAATATTGGAAATGAAAATCAGAAAAGAAAATGAGAAAGATGTGTGGAGGAGAATTGGGCTCGGTTGGATGTTGGCAACAAATAGTACAAAAGTGATCAGAGGGAGAATATGGACAGGTTGGAGGCCAGAATATTTTGACATTGATATTTTGCATCTGAATAACTAGTGGATGGATTTGCTGTGTCTGAAAAAGAGTGAAAACAAAATATTTTTCTGCACAATGGTTTATGGCTTTAGCACAGCATAAGGCCGAACTGGGATGTGGGAATTTTTGAAGTCACTTGGACAAAGGAAGTTACCATGGCTAATAATAGGTGATTTTAATTCACCATTATTATCAGAGGATGGAACTGGGGGCAACCCAGTTGAAAACATGGAGATGGAGGATTTTAAAATTACAATGGAAGAGCTGGAAATAGATGTGATAAAAACTATAGGCACGACTTGTATTTGGTGTAACAGGAGATCAGAAGGTGATCGAGTGATGAGCATAATCGATAAAGGGATTATAAATAAACTGTGGATTGATGATTACCAAGATGCAATATGTGAAGTGAACAATGAGATAATCTCAGATTATTTACCTCTGGTGATAAGATTTACTCAGAAATGGGAGAAAATGGACATGTCCTTCATATTCTTTAATATGTGGTCCAAATCTCAGTCTTTCTATTCCATTGTTGAAAAAACAATTGGAGGATGAAGAAAAAAGTGAATCTGGTTGTTATAGGTAAAGTTGTGAAATCTCTGGAGAAACCACTCAGAGCTCTAAACAAATTTGAGTTCAGTTATATAAGTAAAAGAGCAAGATAGGCACTGGAAGAATGGGAGATGGCAATGCAAATCTTAGATGCTAAACCTAATTCAGTAAAACTATAGAAGATAGAGCATGATGCAAGATTGAAAGCTGAAAGTTTAAGAAAGGATGCGTTTAGTTTTTCAAAGAAAAAACTACACCATAGCGAGTGCTAGAAGGAGACTTGCCAACAAAATTCTTCTATGATTCATTAAAGAAGAAGCACTACTTAAACAGAATTGTGGCATTGAATTTGAATGGAAAACTGGTGATTGATCAAGATGAGATTGGAGCTGGACTGATCAACAATTTCAGAACTCAACTGGAATTTGAAACGAAGGTACATGGGATTGAAGATAGAGTTGTCTAGCAGGGAAATGTCTTGTCTTTTTGGCAACAGGCTAAAATTTTAAGGTCTGTAAACAATGATGAAGTTCAGAGATCTTAGAAAAGAATTAGTGGTAAAAGAAATCCTGGAAAAAAATGGTTACAGAAGCCATTTTTTAAAGGTAATCTTGGGGAACAATAGGTGAAGAAGTTACAAATGTAGTACAAGGATTCTTCAAAGGTGATTGTATAGCTGGAAATTTTAGAAATGCAGTTATCACACTGATTCCTAAAATTGATCTGCTGCAATATCCTTCTGATTATTGCCCCATAGCATGTTCCCTTGTAATGTACAAAGTTATGACAAAGATATTGAGCTCAAGAATAGGAGAAGTTCTTCTTGAGATGATCAGTAACAACTAAAGTATGTTTGTCAAGAGAAGGTACATAGCACACAATATGTTATTGGCACCAGAACTACTACATAGGTATGGAGTGGGAACAATGCGCCCAAGCTGTGTTGCTCAAATTGATATCAGTAAGGCGTTCGATAGCATAAGTTGTTCTGTTTTATTAACTGGTTGAGACTGCTAAAGTTTCCCGAGCAGGTCAAAATCTGGATCCAAAACAACACTCTGAAATCTGATTTATGTATCTCCTACAATGGTATATACACTGGCTCTTTTAAAGGAAAAATAGGAGTTAAGAAAGGTGACCCCATTCCCCCCTCCTATTCGTGATTAGCATGTAGTATTTCACGAGACTAATGAAAAAGGTGTTAAGAGCAGGGAATATAGAGTATCATAAAAATTGCAAGAAAGTAGATGTTCACACACTGTTCTTTGCGGATGATCTCCTGCTTTTCTACAAATATATATATATATATATATGAATGGAGTAAAATAGGAGATTTAAAGAAGCTACAGGATTGTCCATGAACGAAGGTAAATCGAAAGTTCATTTCCCAAAAATGGATGAATCTCTAAAAATGTAACTGACATCGATTCTGAACATTACTAAAGGGAATGTCCCTATGAAATATCTGAGACTCCCTCTATCAACAGTAAAATAGGGAAAAGATGTTTGTTAAGCTATCATTGAAAAAATAAGAGGCGGAATATAGGGATGGAAGTCAAGTCAAGGGGTATATCTTATGCTAGAAAGTTAGAGCTGATAAATGGAGTATTGCTAAGTGTTTCAGGGTATTGGTGTAGTGTTCTTAATGTTCCTGAAAGTGTTCGTAGGAAGATTACACAAATATGTACTTCCTATTTATGTGGTAGAGAAGAAGGAGCACGTGGTTTCTCAGCTGCTGATTGGGACTCGATTTGTAATAGCAGGAGATGCGGTGGAATAGTGATTTAACATTCGGACCTAAGGAATAAGGCAGCAATATGTAAACACATGTGGGATGTCAATTAAAAAAAGGATGCGCTATGGGTAAATTGGGTTCAAGAGTATTATCTCAAGGGGAAAAAACTAGAAGACCGTGTTTATCATACACTAAGATAGGCTGCGTGAGTTTGGCTTCATGAAAATCCATGAAAATGTTGCTTTTGTGGGCAGGTGGAAAGTGCACAACACTTGTTCATATAGTAAAGTTATGGGAAAATCATGATGAAAAAGCTAAAAATCTCAGACTTGATATGTATGAGAAGATTGAAGAAATTGTTGTTCTTGATGTCAAGAAGGAAAATGATGAATTGCAAATTCTTCTTATGCATAGCAGGGTTGCATAATCTCTGCTCGAAAGGAATAGGCGTGTATTCACTGGTGTTGAGTTGAAATTGGAGACGCTGGCGCATCATGTTTTGGCAGAGGAAGACTGGAGATGGAAAGCGAAGAAGAAGAAGTAACGTAGCACCAGAATAATTAGGATTCTATTGTAGTTTTGTTCCAATTGTGTTTCTATAATGGGCCAGGAGAGATGGTCAAATGTTGATTTGTTTTGGGCTTCATTAATTAATAGAAAATACTTCACCAAAAACAGTAACAAAGGTTAATTGGAAGAATTTTTGGAAGTCTCCCGGGAACAAAGGCAGCTTCTTTATCACTCTAATAGATTATAATTTTGACTAGGGATGGCAAAGATCCCTTATGGTTCATTCAAAATTAATTTTGGTTCAAACAGTGAATTATTTAGTTTTTTACACTTAGGTCCCACAATGAAATTGTGATATGTCGGAGTGTGAAATTGGAGATACACCTATTTCATTCACATTATCACGTCCATGTTGTTCTGATTTGGGCATCAAATAGTGAATGGAAGAGCCCGAAATGTTCACAGCTATTATTTACCGACATTTTTTAGAAGTTACGCTACAAGCCAAAATTCTTTGAGTGTGCCATATGCTTTAGAACTCTGTGCCCCAACAAAAAGAAAAATGTTTGATGTGGAGATTATGCATACTATCTAAGAGGGACGCACTAGAAAGTAGTGTATGATCATTCTTATTAATATTCCATGAAAGCCCTTACGATGACCGTTACGAAAACGGTAATTTCCACCACATAGAATCACATTGAATTACATATTATTTTTAATGAAATAAACAGATAGTAAAATTCCGTTCATTAATTTTGGAAAAGCGCTAGTACGTGGTCTAGAATAAATTGTAGATGATTACTTATGAGTAACAAATGTTAATCGGAAGAACTTGTGGAAGTCTCTATGGGACCAAGCCAGCTTCTTTATCCCTTTCGGGGATTATAAGTTTAACTAGGGATAACAAAGATCCCCTCTGATTCGATCATAATCGATTTTGGACCAACTGGTTAACTGCATACTTTTTTGCACTTAGATCCCTCAAAGAAAGTGAGAGTAAATCGTAGCGCTTTTCCTCAATTTCATAAAAGTGCCAGTACATGGTCTTAACTAAATCATAGATGATTACTTAAAAGTAACAAATTTTAATCGAAAGAACTTGTGGAAGTCTCTATGGGACCAAGCCAGCTTCTTTATCACTCTCATGGACTATAAGTTTAACTAGGGATGACAAAGGTCCCCTCCAACTGGATCAGAATCGATTTTGGACAAACTAGTTAATTGTTTACTTTTTTTACTTAAATCCCTCAAAGAAAGTGGGAGAAGTCGAAATGCGAAATTGGAGACCTACGCAATTCATATTTTCAAGACCATGTAAAAACACACTTTGAAGGTGTGATGTGGCCATATTATATGGTGATTTTGGGATCTTTTTATACTCATTTTAGTGGACTTTTGTGCCTTGAAGACTCTATTTTCCTTGAATTCATATTATTATTTTTGAGAGCGACTTTATCATTTTTATCACTTATAATAAGAATTCTGAGAGACAAGGTAATTATAGAAGATTTAAAGACATTGAAGACTCCATTTTGAAGTCCATAAGGAATTTGGAAGACCCGGAGAAAGAAAGAAGAGAAGACTACATGAAGACCAAGAAGTTAAGTCATTTAAGAGGAGGTTACTCTGGCCGTCGCGAGTCGCGACAGAACCTGTTGCGATAGCAACGGCTACCTGCCAAGACTTGCTTTTTGGAATTTTTGTACTATAAATAGGGAACACTTTTTCTTCTTCTTTCTAACCTTCTTCTCCCCGACTCCATTG
>JAULKK010312032.1:0-11873 GCA_032355705.1 Rubia peregrina
CGACTTGCCACTATCTACTTTCTAGTAGTATAGCCGCAACAAGGGCATAAATACTATCTTTGAGAGGCACGACGACGACCTCCCAAAATTGAAACAATTTTTTTATAAAACAAAATGTTAGTTTTTAAATTCTAAGTTTGAAATCAATTTGTACTATCTAATATGTTAATTCATTTAGCCAAGACACACATCGGTCCAAACAACTAAGCCTTGGGGAATATCGGACTGGGCGAAGCACTTAAACCACTTCGCCCATGATCAGAAAGAAGTAAGCAGTGAAGGGCATGATCTAAAGGCAAGACCACGAAGAGCTGATACAACGTGCCCCACGATCAGAAGTGCCCTACAAGCATCGTTAAATACCTGCAGGGCCACAATTACAGATAAGATTTATATGTTGCTCCCTTACTTACTTCTAACTACTAAATAGTAGATAGCGACAAGTTTGGGTGTCATCCACAAAGACCTGGGGTTATAAGAGATATTTTTGTAAAGTTCATAGTCGGGCATCACCCCGAATGTGTGTTAGGAGTGGAAATACACGCTTCTCATGTGTGTTAGGTGTGTTAGGAGTAGAAATACATGTGTCACACAAAATGTCTGTTAGGAGTAGAAATACATGCTTCTCATGTGTGTTAGGCGTGTTAGGAGTAGAAATACATGTGTCACCCCGGATGTGTGTTAGGAGTAGAAATACACGCTTCTCAGTTAATACATGCTTACAAATGTCCCAAGCCATAAATTAAGCTACAAGAACCAATGCCATGAATTTGGATATATGAATGAAGAGAGGGAGAGAGAGATGATGAATTCTAGATCTAAATTCACCTCCCTCTCTTTTAACTAGAGGATAATAGGCCACCTTTTATAGTGTGAAGAGAGAAAAGGTCCAAAACTTTCCAGTTAAAACCCTAGACAACTGGGTGACACGGAACATGCCATCTGGCATGGATCGTGCCGTGATAGATTGTGCACAGGTACAAGGTCCACCCCTAAGCCCGTGTTTTTAGCCAATTGAGCTACACAAACCTTGTTGGCTTGCATGATCCATCTCCAGGGACGATCTTTCCTAGAATTCGATTGGCACGGACCTTGCATAGTTTTATGGTCTGTTTTCAGGCACTTGATTTGTTAGACTTTTCATATGGCACAGACCGTGCTCTTTGATCAGTTCGGAACTCCCTTGAATTTTGGCTTCTTTCTTCTTCCACTCTTTGATCTTTTACCATCATGCTCGGTGGCTTTCATCCTTCTATCAATCTTGCAATTGGCCTTCAATCTACCACTAACCTTGCGATTAGCCTTCTCTAATGTGTGATCTACAATTTAAAGCTCACAAAAAGGAATATAGACTCTCATAAAGGTAGAATCTCATTAGGCTACAATTGTTTCACAAAATAGGGAAGTTAAACAAGAAAACCAAACAAGATGGTTTTAACTCCCTATTATGCAAAACCTCTATAAACCTAAGTAGCCTCCAACAAAAAATAAATAAAAGAGATGTAAAATGCTCTAAGAAAACATGCATATCAAATCTCATTAAATCCCCCACAATTAAATATTTACGCATCCTCAAGTAAACAAGAAAAAGGAAAAATATAAGGGCATACTAAGCATGTAATTTCCCAAAACACTCAACAGTCTATTGCTAGGACTAGCCTAACCCAAAATATAATAATATCAAACTCTCACATCCCAACCTAGGGTATCCTAAACCACCAAATCATGTCATAATAAGAATGAGGTATAACACTCTAAAGAAAAATAAGAGTTATCTTACTCTAGCCCAAAGAACTACCAAAAGGCATAAACAAGAGAAACATTTTTTTTATTTTTTTATTTCTCATTTTGTCTAGGAGTCCTCTCAAGTTTTCATCCTATCCTCTCTTTTCTTTCAATCCTCACACCTCACCTTTTACCACTCCTTTAAGGCCTCTCAATCTATCCGGGCCCCCATTTTCCCTAAGCCGCCATTTGGGGTTTTCAAATTATTGGGGTACTTTTGTAAATTTTGTAAAAAAAATTGGATTTTTCATCGAAAAAATCTCCAAAAGCAAGCTTCACAATACATCAAAATAAACAAACACAGAGAAACTTTGTCGAATTCCTAAGTGTCTTTAATCTCCCCTATCCATCCACACAGACACAGACACACACACACACACACACACACTTAAATAATGAATTGTCCCTAATGCATAAAAGTATGAAAGAAAAAGTGAAGAAGATAGAAAAGGGGTAATTAGGATGGAATGACAAACACCCAAACTCTGCTTGGTAACATGAACCATGACCCCAATGAGGGATATCACATCAATCATAACAATGGGAGGTGATGCCTCCTTTGGTTCCCATAAGGGTAGTACGGGGGAAATTTGGTGCTTGGAGGATGAGTATAACGCTACGAATCCATTGAATTGACTCCTTGTTCCTTCCTTCAAAACCAAATGCTCCCTGCAGACAACATAAAACCAAGAGTAACTGGGGTCCACAAAAACTATTATAAAACACAAACAACTAAAAAAGATAAAGCTTGAAATGACTACTAATTGGTATATTTAGTGTCATCCTCACGACTTATTCCCTGGAGAGATTTACTTTGTAAACCGTGTCTTTGAGGGTGAGATTCTCCTCAAATGACTCCAAATTTATGTTCTCAAGGTAGGGTTCAACCGTTTCTCGTTAACCTTCATCTTGCGGTTATCCCTCTTGTATGACACTTCAACTGCCCCATGGGGAAAAACTCTCTTTACTACATATGGACCTATCCACCTCGAGCGTAATTTACCCAGGAAAAGTCAGAGCTGAGATTGAAAAAGAATGACCTTTTGACTTACCTCAAATTCCTTCTTCACAATCCTTTTATCGTTCCATAGTTTTGCCTTCTCCTTGTAAATTTTTGCATTCTCACAGGAGTCACGTTGAATTCTTTGAGTTCTTGAATTTGTAACTTCCTAGGGATTCCAACTTCTTCTCAGTTCATATTTAGTATTTTAACGACCTAATATACATAATGCTCGAGTTCAACCGAGAAGTGGCATGCCTTGTCAAAAAGTAGTTGAATATGTGACATACCTATCGGGGTCTTATAGGATGCTCAAAGTGCATCATCTAGCTAGGTGCTCCAATCTTTTCACGACAGGTTTGCCATTTTCTTGAGGATGGCCTTTATCTCTCTATTGGATACCTCGGCTTGGCTATTTGTTGGGGGTAGTATGTGGTTGATGTCTTGTGGGTGATGCCATGTTTCTTTATTAATGTTTCAACAGTTAGGTTGCAAAAAATATTTCCTCTATCACTAATTAAGGTTCGGGGAACTCTAAATTGAGAGAAGATGTTAGTCTTGAGGAACTCCGCCAACGTTCTCGAGTCATCACTTCTGGTGTCCTTTGTTTCCACCCACTTAGATATATAGACTAATACCAGCAAGATGTACACATTACCACCCGAGCTTAGGAATAGTTCGATGAAATCCACCCCGTACATCAAAGATCTCACAAGGCAAGAAGATAGATTGAGGCATTTAATTTGTGGAGGAAATTTTGCCCATTCTTTGGAAAATTATTTCAAGATTGGAAAAACTTATTACTATGCTTCCACATATCGGGTCAATAAAGCTCGCTCTCGAAGATTTTCTAACCATCCTCCTATGCACAAAGTGACCACCACAAGTAAATGAATGAAAAAAATATGTAAGGACAGATTTCACCTCACCCTCGGAAATACACCTCCTAATTACTTGATCGGTGCAATGCTTCCATAGATATGGATCATTCCACACATATTTCCTCAAAAGTATTATTTTGTGAAGCATATGCACCGTATGAAGGCTACCGGTACTATACGAGACGTGGTCTATTTTCACAAGTGATGAAAGATATAGGAGATCCTCGAGGCAGGAGGTGGTCGAGTAAGGGTTTTTGCTTATGGGATATCAAATGGCGTCTAGATGTTGTGTTATATATATTTAGTTTAGCTACAGATATTAATATATAAGTAAATGTTACATTATTAACTTAATGTAACTAAACCTTTATATGGGGTATTATTTCATATTAAGTTAAGGCTATTGTAACTAAACCTCGATACCAGTGTATGTTGTGTTATTAAGCTAATCGTAACTAAACCTCTATACGGGGTATTTCTACATACTTTGTTAAGGCATTTTAAATAAATCTCGATATGAGGTATTTCTGCATACTTAGTTATGGATATTGTAACTAAACCTCGATACTGGGTATTCTTGGTGGCATTAATGTGAAAAACCTTTTCTAGTGGACTATATATGTTATGTCTTATATTGTTGGTCAACCTAAAGAGATTAATATTTCCATATGTGTTGCGTTATTAAGTTAATCGTAACCCTACCTCTCTACGGGGTGATGCAGGTGGCACTAACAAGGAAATAATATTTGATATTGGTGTTTTGAAACTGGAAGATGTGTTTTATAAAATGGTCATGAATATGACGGGTGAAGGTTATACTCGACTGTTGTCTATGGGCTAGGTAGGGGTGTTTCATGGGGTTGGTGTGTCACAATAAGAGAGTGGGTTTGGCTTCCACTTGTGTGGCAGGAATGGTGATTTACCAGGTATATGCGAAGTCGTGGGTACCCTTACCATCTCTGCCATGTGGTTTGGGAGATTTCATATTGAGCGAATCTGAGGGTGTTTTCCTGCTTGTGTCGCTTTCAGCTGGGGAATGGGGGAGTGTGACTTTGTTACAATTGTGAGGGTAGGAGATGGTCGTGAGATGATGATTTATCGCTTCAACTGTGTAAGCTTAGCTTGTGTGTGTCGCGAGGGCTTGTGATTGGACATTGGGTGGGTAAATGGATAAGTATACCACACAGTAAGGGTTTTTCATGTTATTTGTGCTAGACTATTTTACAAGTAATTTGTTTCGTTTCAAGACTAAATAAGTGCTTAGTCAGTTATTGAGAGACAAGGGATGCAAAGTTTTAGATATTCTCATAATGGTAGTTTATGTTTCCAATGCTTGTATCTTTCCCTATATAAAGGCAAGGTTATTGGGGGGATATCCTGAGTTGTGGTTGTTTGTATTTGTTTGTAATTGCTCATGTGGTTGTTTTTTGTGTGATGTGTTAGTGAAGTTATTGTGGATGTGTGTAAGTTGTAAGCTTACTATGGGTAATGTAGTGTGGGATGCTAGTATTATTCCAAGTGTGGTTTTAGGATGTCACTGGTTTTGTGATTATCCTGCTTGGGTAGGTTGTTTGGAGGGAATATCTTTATTGCCGGAGATGAAGGCTCATGTTATCTTCCTCATATGATGTTCGGGGAATAATCACACTTGCTATCAGTGTGTGCCCTAATTGTTTCAAGGTTTTGATGTGTTTAATTATCTAATACTTAGTACTGGGTTTTATTTTTCTATAGGATTGGCGGCTAGGATCAGTGAACGCAGATTCGTAATGGATAGGCATGATGAATATCCATCTTCTAGACCGCTGACTATGAGGGCTGGAAGGAATCGGCATGAGGTGAAGTCTATACCTGTGGCAGATTTGTTCTTGGGAAAAGATGGGCTACACAGTTGGCAGACTCGTGGTACTAGACAGGATTCATGAGTTCGTTCAAGTGTGCATGGATGACAAGAAGTATGGCATGAGAGCAATGATTATTTGTTTGGCATACTTTCCTATTTTTAGGTCTGTGCCCTTTCAACAGAGGGCACTACGAAGTACAAGGTGGAGTGTTGTGAAAAAGTTGGACGATGTTTATCTAGCAACATCACCTTGTTGTATCTCCATCATAGGTGAGCTAGCTTACAGCTAGAGACTTAGTTAATTATTTTACCCGTGTATTATGATTACTATTTGATCCGATGTAATCTTCTTTGAGGAATTCTCATAGATTAGGAAGGGATATTTGTTATTGTAATCCTTGGTTTCCGTTTGAATTTCTAGTATTTTACACTAAAGATTAATCACAAACTTTTAGGCCAAAACTGGGTTGTTTTTACTTATTATTGTTGGCCTTGACTTGATAATTGTTACACTTCTAATATTACGGTTAACTTGATATGGGTATAACACAGTCGGATATCTCTCTGTACAATGTTGAGCCTAATTGTCATGACTAGGCAATCTTTGTGACTACGTATTCTAAGATAGGTGAGAGGGGCGTTCAGTATGTCGTAGTTCTTCAAATGATGTTTTAATTTATATGCATGCAGAATCTTCAGTATGTTGTTTAGTACCTTTTTATGTGGGCATGTGTTGCTTCACTGCGTACCAGGTTGCTCCTCTCGGCTAGTTCTTGCTACATGTTTATGTCGGATGGTGGTTCTGGGTTAGGCTCTAGACTTTTCTAGGATTATGATATCCGAGAAAGGAAAAAATTATCGTCCCCACAGACAGCACCACAGATGCAGGGAACTCCTTCCAAGCTTGTACAATCTCCATAATCAGCACGACTTGCTTGATACTTTGAACACCTACGAAAAGAGTCACGTGGAAGTCCTTGAGACTAAGCTCCAACGCCCAAGTCAAGATCTCTTTTTGTATACGCTTTTATTATATTTACTTGTCTTCTTTATCATTTCTCATCCTTAGTTATAGTTGGTGAGTCATGTGATCGTGGCAAACATTATGTTCTTCTTTTCACTGGATCGTGGTCTATTCAAGGTGATTGCAGTGGTTGATTCCCTCTCTTCTCGAGGAGGGGTGTTGCCCATACTCAGTGAACCATTTCTAGTGTTCAGCGATCTTGTCCACTTATGTGAGGTGTTAATGGACTTTGCCGACTGGGAAGGTGCATACCACAAGTGATACTTGAAGCACCTACATGTTGTAATTTAAGCACCTACAAGTTGTACTCTAAGCACCAATTTATTTTTGTAGCACACACAAGTTACAAAAGAATCATCCACGAGTTACTTTTGAAGCACTTACAAGCCTCAAAGAGTCAATGGTGGGTCCATAGTGGTTCCAACTCTTATATAACCTCTAGGAATTGCAAATTGGAGTTCATTTTTGCTCTGTAAAACGTAACACAATTCTAGAGTAGATTGGAGTCACTAGTGTAGAGTGACCTATAGCCAAGTTCATTTTGCTCTGCAAAATGTAACTCAATTCTAGAATAGGTTAGTCACTTGTGAAGAGTGGCCTGAGACACAGCCTCGTGAATCACAGTTATCTCTGCTTGTATAGCTGAATTAGATTGGATCAGTCTTAAGCCTTGCCATCCCGTCTGGCTTATTGTCGGCTGTGCAACCCAGGCTATCACCGCCTTACCTTCTGTTGATCTAAATGTTGCATCTATGACTAGTTAGATCCATTCCGCATAGTCGTGGGTGTTTTGCTATTCCCTTGGATTCCAAATTAGCTATATGTTCCCTACCTATTCTGTTTTCATTGCCTCCACCTATCGCACACTGACCAGGTGATGTAGGTCGTGCTCCGAGGATTTAGGGTTATTTGCTCCTCTATCCTGACCTTACATTTAGCTTTAGATCCTCCACTAGGTATGACTTCACATTTACAATATTCCTTCCAATGTTGGTATCTGCATTTCTAATATTTCTTTGTTCTATGTACACTACATGGCCCATATAATATAACATGTAAGATTCACATCCTTCATATCAGGGGTGAGAGCAAGCTATGATTGTAGCCATTCTTCTAGCCTAGTTGGAGTACCTTGTCCAAAATTAAAATCGAATCTTGAATCTCTCTATACCCTTATAGCTAAGTCACATTTAAGGATTATGTGTGTAGGGATTTCTACATGATTTGGGCACATTTGGCACATTGGTGACACATCCAATCCGCTTCTCCTTAGTGTTGGTCTCGTCGTTACTGCATACATTACTAACCTCCAAACTAGTAGCTTGATCTTCTCTGGGGCATCACATGACCATAGCTTCTTCCACAATTTTTGATGTTGTTGTGCATCTGCTGCGGCTGCCGAGCCTGAGGGTTGCAATGTCGCATGGTACCTATGTTTTACGTATTACTTCCCTAGTCATTCCTTCTCCCATATTTTGTAGTTCTCTTACCCGAATAGATTCAGGGGTGTGTGCATCCCTACTATGTCAGGTATCACCTCTGGTAAGAACATAATTTCCAGCAGTGGCATACTCCATTGCTTTGAGCTGTCTATAAAATCACTTACTTTGAAGTCTAAGAGAGGTTTTAGTTTTTTATCATACCTAATTGGATTATGATGATTTGGTATCCATTCTTCCTGGATGCCAATGGATTTGCCATTGATCACTTGCCACTTTAGATGTTGCTTTATAAAATCATTCCCCCACGATATGCCTCCCCAACCCCATGTAGCACTTGTCTTTGTGTCTAACTGTATAAAGGGTTGTTCTTGCAGTACTTATCAGTGAAGAGCTTGGCAAAAAATGATTCCTTATCCTTGAAAATCTTCTAAGCTAGTTTGCCGATCATTGACTGGTTCATCTATGGAGTTGATCTTTTTCCTAGACCCTCGTGCCATTTAGAGTGGCACAACTTGTCCCTTCATTTCTATTAAATTCCTTGGTCATCTACATCTCCTGCCCATACGAACCTTTCCAGGTGACTGTGAATTTCCTTGGTTGTTATTGATGGAATTCTGAATTTGCCCAAAGTGTACTATGTTGTTGATGCTAGAATGTGTTTGCTCAGGGTGACTTCCCAATTATGGAGAGGTTGATGAGTTTCTATGATGCCATTCTTTCTTTAATCTTTTGCAGCAGTGTTCTAAACATGGCAATTTTATAGCCTATGAAATCCATATCATGGCCTAGATACTTTTAGTAGTTCTCCAAAGATTCAAAATTCGAGGCTCAAGCTCTCTTTTGTCTGGGGGTCTGCATTTGGACTGACAAGTAGGCAAGATTTTTGGAAGTTTATGCGTTGTCCTGAGCATGTTGCGAACAAATTCAAAGTTTGTGCCAATTTTCTGGAAGCTGCTTCTGATACTTCAGAGAAGAGTATACAATCATTGGCGAACATGAGCTGTGATACTAGCTGAACTCCCCTCCCAATATGAACCTCTCTGCATTATCTTGGAATGCCTCAGACGCATAGATAAGAATGCATCCTGCCACAGGATGAAAAGGAAGGGAAATAATGGGCATCCTTGTTTGAGTCCTTTCTTTGGCTTGAATGTTTCTGTTTGTGTCCGTTGAGTTTAATGGAATAAGTGACTGAGGTGACACATTCCATAACCCTCTCTACCTAGTTTGTCGGGAATCCCATCTAGACCATACTTTAATGGAGGAAGTCCAATGAGAATCAGTTGTTGGCTTTGCTCATATTAATCTTCATTGCTACTAATACCTTCTTACATGTCTTCTTATGCTGCATGTGTTTAATTACCTCATGCGCAATTAGGGAATTCTCCACTGTTGATCTTTCTTGTACAAAGACGGCCTAATCCCCAGAGATGAGGAACCTTGTGATCTTCTTCAATTTGTTAGCTAGTATCTTTGCTATGATATTGTAAGTAACATTGCATAGACTTACAAGGCGGAGGTCGGCTGGTTCTCTTGGCATCTTCTTCTTCGGGATGAGGACTAGTGTTGTTTCATTCCATTCCTCTTTCATGTTTCACGTAATGAAAAGCCTTTGGACAACTTTGGTTACATCCTACTTAACTTCCGGCTAGTAATATTGATAGAAATCTAGTGGGAGGCCGTCTGTCTCTGGGTCTTTCCACTTCTTCATTTGGAATATTATTGCCTTTACTTCTTGAGCCATTACTGATATCTGTAGCTTGATTTTTGGGTTATGATTACTGATGGTTTTATCAGTTCCAAAATGTCGTACATAATGGATTGGCCAAATGCATCTTGTGGCATTACTGACTCATGGACAAAAACAAAACTTACATGTTTGAAGACAAGTGATTGTAGTTCGTTTTCCATTGATATCCACTGTCCCCCCTCATTCCTCAGTTGCGTGATGTAGTTTCTTCCTCTTATCTCTTGCGCCCATTATTGGTAGAACTTCATGTTCTTATAGCCTTCTTTGAACCACAATGTTTTTTCCCATTGTTTCCAAAAGTTATTTTGTAATGTTAGTAGGCCATCCAACTTCTCCTTCTTCCGCTGCATTCCTTCTTCATCCCTTCGATGATGCATGATGTAGAGTTCTTTCTCCACATTTTTAATATTGTTTTCTAGGCGGCCCATGTTCTCTCTCAACCATTCGTGCAACCTCAATGTCGTTTCCTCTAGTTTCCTTTCTAGGGATCCTCCCGTAGTCTGTGCATGACTATGACCCCCTTGTTTTGGACTGGCCCCTAATGCGTTTGACTACCTTTCTTATTTCTTTCAGCCTTACCCCGAAGGCTTCAAACTTCCTCCTTGGTTGCTCTGTGTGTGTGCTAGATCCGTGATGGGTTCTTAGAGTCATGATTTGTGGTTCGACCGCATGATTGTATGATTTGTGAGCTGGTATCTGCTGAATTTTGGGATCTATTCCTGTGTTGCATAAGCCCAGTCTAGTCTTTCTAGAAGTTCCCTTCATTTCCTGCAATTGGACCATGTGAACCATTGACCCCTGCTCTAGAGTTCCTGAAGATGAGCACTTTCCAATAGATGACTCAGGTCTTCTGTCTCTTGTTGCTGTACTAACGTCCTCCTCGTTTGTCATTGCCATCCAGGACTTGGTTGGAATCCCCTTCCATAAGTACATGCAGGGTGTTGCTGTTCAAGAACGAATGTAAATTTTCCCAGAAAGTCTTTTTCTGCGCCTTAACTGGGTGCCCATATATAAGGATAAACATCATTCTTCGCACTAGGGCGAAAGTGATTTTACAACAAACAAAATGTGGGCGGCTTTTAGCAATTGATACTAATATGCCAAGCGTCCAACCTACACAAAACCCGTCATTGGTACCTGCTGAATCTACTATTTTCCAGCTACTAAAATGTGATCTACCTAACAACTTGTTAATCTTGTTATAGTCACACTTAGTCTCCATTAAAAAAATATTGGGGTTATACTGATTGACGAGGTTGTTGAGAACATTTACTGTCAGAGGATGCGTCTGTCCTCAACAGTTCCACCTAAGTAGATTCATGTACCTCTTTCCAAAAGATAAGGCGAATACCAATTGAATTGTATTTTGTATATATATTTAGGCTTTAATAAACATTTGTTGAAGTTGAGCATCAATAAGATTAATATGTAAATAATAGTTATCAAATTATAAATAGAATATAAGATAGTAGATTAATGATTGAATAATTGTTGGAAAAGGAAGACTAAAAGAAGATTCATGTTTAAGAAGTTATGGTTACGAGAATTATTAATTTACATTAGATAATTTGAAAAATATTGATGGAAAAGTAATTTTGTAAGCAATTATATTGTTTTGAGGTGCGTGATCTGTTTACAGTACAAATAACTAATTTTAAAATTTAATTTTAGTTACACTTTCTAAGTAATTGAAAATCTTCTATAAATTAGTAACAAAATGTGGACAATACTTTAAGTGAATAAAATATTACGTGTTTAATTTATTTTGATATTTTGAGTAGAGAGGGTTGTTTGATGACAACAAGTTTATCATCAATACCAATCACTAATTTTGAATAATTTTTAATTGAAAATTTTCATTTTATAACGTATCTTACCTAGTATAGAGTCTTTATTTCTCGTACGTTGAGAAATACACGTTGGGTCAACTTTTATAAAAGAGTGTGTCTCTTGAAAGACGGTCTTTCCATAAGTTATGGAAGACCAATGTTTAAAGTGTAAATTAGATGAAATAAAGATAAAAGTTAAACCATGTCTTTCCATAAATTTATGGAAAGACCGTCTTTCCATAAACTTATGGAAAGACCGTCTTTCCCAAAACTTTGCCTTATTTTTGTATCTTTATTTGATATTTAAATATATTTATTT
>JAULKK010312051.1:0-11872 GCA_032355705.1 Rubia peregrina
TGTTGCATGATTAGCATAGTTACTTAACTTTGCTATTTGTGTTGTTTTACTTTCATAACTTAGGAAACCAACCAACCAAACTACCCCCCTTACTTGATTTTATATCTATGTATAATATATCTAGGCCTATATTCACCCTTGTATGTGTAAACGCTTTCAAATATCCCTCTTCTCTGTGGACGACCCCAACTTGCCAAACTATCTACTTAGTTGTATTTAGTAAGCATTTTGAGCTTATAAATTGTATCTTTGAGAGGTACGGCGATGACCTCCCACTATGTGATCAGTTTGGTCGGGAACTACTCAAGTGTACGACTCGTGTACTTTTGCATGGGTCATGCAGTGTGGGCCGCGAGCTATTGTACAACCCGTGCTAACGTGGCTGCTAGGGGTTCCCTTTGTTTTGAGCTTTTCTAAGGTCCATTTTCGAATACCATATAAAGAGAACTAGTTTACTAGGGTTTAGAGAGCCTTTATAGTTGTAATTTCTATTTCCCAGTTTTAAGAATAGTCAGAGAGAGAAAGAGACTAACTCCTCTCTTCTCTTTTATTATGTGTTAGTTTATGCCTATGGAATTGAATATAATTATTTAATTGGGTTCAATGTCCATGGAGTAGTATAATTACTTGGGGATTTTATTTGTATTCATGACGAGGTCATGATTTGTGACATTTTAGATCTTCCTATCTTTTAAGTGCATTGGGGAAAGACGGCGGGAGATTCACCCTTACTTTGAATGTTAGAATCTCCTTGTCGGGTTCCTCCATAACAAATTCTTGCTCCTCCAAGTTGGTTTTATTTTTTCCCATGACCAAGTAGTATTCTTGTAGGATTTCTTTCTTGGGCTCACGCACCTCCTGCCCGCTTCTTAACTTTAAAGTGCTTACATTTCTCGGATTGACCTCCAGTCGGAAAGGAAGTATGCCAGACTCTTTGACTTCAAGTTGGCTTACTGAGGTGGAAAGTTGTCCGACTTGAATCTCAAGATTCTTGATGCTCAAGAATTCCCTAGTCCCGAGATCTTCAATATCTTTCCTTGTACGCTCTGCAAAGACGTCATGTTTCTTAGCCAATTGAGATATTGCTTCAAGGATTTTCTCTCGGTCTGACTTGTAAAGTGAGGCATTATTGTTTGAAGACCCTTCTACTCTCAGATAAGATTGAGGTGAAACTTGTCCACCTTGGATGTACCCTTGTATTTTGTTCTCCTCGCGCCAATGGAAGTTGGGGTGATAACGGTATCTCCGGTTGAAGGTGTTTGAGTAGGGATCTTTCCTTTCTCCTACTTGGTTCTCACGAAACCCTTATTGTAGCCCCCTAGCAAACTTTGGCCTATTTCCACCATTGTTTAAATCCAACAAGCAAAAACCCTTCACCACTTACGGGCACACATCTGTGTGATGATTAAGATTACAAACACCGCACACTTTTGCTTGTTTGACTCCCCTTTTCACAAATTCTTTCATCATGGAGGAAAAATCTTGGACTTGCTTCTATAACTTTGGGGATTGAAATGGTTCATCCATGAGCTTCACCCTAGACCTTGTTCCTAATTGCCTTGTTCCATTTTGTATCTCCCCGAACAGTGCAATCACTTCCCTTGGGATCTTGTTGGAAATTGAACTATTGCAAGTGGCATTCACCATACGCATGTCATCATCACACAATCCTTATAAGAAATAGTAAACCAAATCTCCCTCCTTGAATGGATGATACAAACAACTAGCCAACAATCTCTTGAACATTTCCCAATACTCGTACAAGGACTCATTAACAAACAAGGAGATGTTGGAGAGTTTCTTCTTCAACCCCCGCAGGCTTTGAAGCTAAGAAGTATTTCTCAAGAAATCTACGCCTCATATCCATCCATGAGATGATACAACAGGGCGGTAGATAGTATAACTAATCTTTGGCCGAATACCAAAGTAATAAAGGGAACTTCCTTAGATTGCAGTCTTCCACCGAAATACATGTTGGCTTCATGTTGGTACAAACTAGGTGGAATTATGGAAAATGCTTGTTTGGATCTTCTCTGGCTATGCTATGGAAAGTCGGCAAGCAATGGATCATGCCACTCTTGAGTCACACGTCACATTGGGTGGTAACATTGGGAAAATGATGCAAAGCGGTTGATTATCAAAGTTTGGAGCCATCAACTCTCTCAAAGTGCGTTTATCCTCTACCATTTCTTATTTCTCTACAACTACCGAAAGTGGTTCTTATGGACCTTCCAGCCTAAATCTCTTCTTCCTTCTTCGCCTACTACCTGTGTAATCCGCTGGACTATATAAAACTCCCAAGTTCTTGGCACTGGTATGTACTAGAAAATGGGAATCAAACAATGGAAAACTCAAATAAACACTACAAAAAGGGTTAGAAGTAACATGAAACTAGTAAGAAAGCTCAACAACAAAAACCAACAAAAATAATAACAACACTACGTAGTCAACTAACATGTTATGCAAGCTAACTACTAAACCGTTAAACTAACATTCCCGAGGTCATCCACAGAGATGTTAGGAATCTAATAATCAACTAAACACAATCACGGTCGGGTCATCAATGCAACTCCGTGTTAGGAATAAACAGTATTGTGAAAATAGTCATATGGCAAAGTTTGTACTAACAACTACAAGCATGCAATTGATCACGATAATTGACAACATAAACTAATACGCATGGAATATTTGCATAACATGGTCAATGTTATTTTGATCATTGATTTAATCAAATACAAGAACTAAACCCTATTCTATTGTTTTTGACACGTGGTGTGGACGATGTTCAAAACTTCCCCCCTATCTGTCACATAGAGGTGCGCGTATAAAATCTTCCATCAGTCTCGCCTCAATAACTAGAAGAGTGAAACAATGGCTATGGCTCATTGTGCAGGTCTAATTCTTCCCCGTACAATTAAGTCCCGGGCGGAACACCACGAACAAACCACCCCTAGGCCTACAAAGGTAAAGAAAGTAGACATCTTATCGATGACTCTAGGATCAATAAGATAATCCTAGTTTGCTACCTAATCTATCTCTACCTTTAACCCTTTGGACCTCTTTGATCGGCTAACAAGATGCCCGGTCGATCGTGACAATTAACAATGGTAACATTCGTGCACAAGCCTAGTTTCGGACTATCGTCACCACAAGAACATCTAGGTTTCCTTAACTGGGGAGTACCAATAGTGCACCAACATTAAAGTAAACTTGGTTGTGTGCCAACAAAGTGTGACAATCATGAAATTCAAAAGAATATTAGGAATAAGCCAACATAATAATCACAAAACACATAAAAATAGGTAGATCTAGAAATCTCAAAATATAAACATTAACACATGAATAAAAATAATCCCAAAGTTATATTCCAACTCCCTAAGCACTGAACCCAAGTATTTCATTAGATTCAACACCTTTGGGCAAAAGAAAAATAAAAAAGATGAAAGAAAGAACCTAGAGAGAAAAAAAGTGCATTTTCTCTCTCTAGCCTTCTATTGAGATCTAAAAATGAGAATAAATTTAAACCCTAGTAGACATAGGTCCATATATATAGTAGTAGGAAATTGGGCCTGAAAGTAGGCCCAAATGGCAAAAAACCTAGCAGCCGCCAATAGCGCGGGGGGTGCCTTGTGATATAGCTCATACGGGCCGAGAAGGACTCGTACCGGCGTGGGACGTCAGACCTGAAATAGTCCATCCCAGTCGTGCTAGCACGGGGCACCGATCTTGGCATGGGCCATAGGCCGACTCTTCGTTTTGCTCATTTGGATCCGCACGAGGCGTCATTTAGCGTGCTCCATATGCTGGAACCTCTATTTTCTTAGTACCTCGGTGCACCCCACATAATTATTCTTACCCCGTGGGTCGGTCTTGGTAGTTGTGAATTAAAACGACACTGGCTGTATAAAACAGAACATCCCGCTCTCGTACTTGGAGTGGAAAGGTTACTTGGAGTGCACAACCAGTCGAAATAGGGACCCCTCGTGCTAGAATTTGACACACCCTTTATCAGGTGGTACGGGCTATGCCAAGGCCCCCTGACACGGGCTGTGCCAAGTTTTACGGGCCATGCTAGCTTTGGCTCGTGCCTGGATTGGGTGGTCCACGCCGACCGTGGCTGGTTCGCTTGGGTAACTTGTTTGCTCCGCTACGGATGAACCTTTTGTTTGATTTGAGAGTTCTTAGAGTCAATTTTATAATGCTTGAGAAGAAAAATCCAATGGTGATACTCTCAAAGGTTGATTCTTCTTGGATGTTGCCTAGAAATCCGTGAAACCTTGAACAAAGATCCCTCAATTTCTTCCTTGGCCTTTTTAAATTTTGAATTTACCTTTCTTAGTCTCAATTCCATCTACTACCATGATTTAGAGTCTGTGGCCTTCAATATACAACCATCCTTGTGAATAGCCTTCAGATATCTAATACCATTCTCGCGGATGGCCTTCTACAAAAGAAAATGAAAAATTACTCACGAGCAACCTAATAATGAGATAAAAGAGGAAAATCTTGGTGCCCATGAATACAAAGTGTCCATTAGTTTCAATTAAGTCTACAAAATGCGGGATTTAGACAAGAAAACCAATAATAGCCACCTAAACCCTTTGTAGTGCAAATCTAACTAAAACTAGCAATCACCCGAATAAAATATTATAATAAATATGTAAAATGCATCAGCTAACACATGGATAATGGTGCACATTAGCTAACTTGCCATATTGGTGAGCCGAATCGAGGCAAGAGACTCCAGCAAGCTTCCATTCCAACCCGAGGTGAATCCACACAATGTGAGTGCTCTAAAATTAAGAAGTTGGATGGAGGTGTGAGAATTTGAGAATGAGGTTGTGCAAGAAGACGACAAGTTTGTCGAAAACAAGTCCATTTTTAGTAACATGAAGTAGTAGTTGAGGATGAGCCCACACAAGAGGTTCCAGCCACTAAGGCGAAGGTCCACCCTCCACTGCCATTCCTGAGTGCTTTGAGGGGAAGGCCAAACGAGACATCCAATGAAGGCGAAATCCACCAAATATTCAATAAAGTCAAGGTTAGTATTCCACTTCTAGATGCAATTGAACAAATTCCATCGTATTCCAATTTCTTTTAAATGCTTGCACTTGGATAAGGACTAAACCTACTTGAAAAGTAGGACAATTGTAAATAGGAGGAGTGACCACTTTAGCCCATAGAAATATTCCTAAAAATGTGATGACCCCGACATGTTTTCAACCCCTATTTCTCTAGGTGGTAAATTGATTAAAAATTCTATGATTGACTTAAGAGTTTTCATCAATGTTATCCCTTATAGCCCATTTTAGACTCTTGACATAGGTGAAGTTAGGGACACTATGGTGATTGTCCAACTAGTCGATCATTCTCAAGCTAGCCCTAGGGGGATAGTTAGGGATATTATAGTTTGAGTGGGTAATCTTGTGTTCCGGAGGACTTTTATATCCTTAATGTGATGCACGATGAAAGTGCACCCCCAATTTTATTTGGCCGACCATTTTTGAAAACATCAAGGACTTAAATTTATGTCCACTTTGGAACATTGACCATGGAATTTGACATTGATAAAATTGGCTTTTACATTTATAAATCTAAGCATGATTCCTCTACTTCTTCTCTTGAATGCAATGGTATAAGCTTATGTGATGGAATTTGTTCAATGTGATGAATCTGGCATGATTGATGATGATGACAGCCTTGATGATATTGATGGGAGAAAGCATACTTTGTTCTTTGACTTTTGATGATGACACTTATGCCAGGAATGATTTTAGTGATAATTTTTCTACTGTGGATTGCTTTTTATTTGGTCACTAACATCCAGAAGTTGGCGGAGAGTGGAAAGAAATTAAAACTTTCTGGACCACCTCCAAAACCCAAAGAAAATGCTAAGGATTCAGCACTAGCTAAGGATAAACATGAATTTCAAATTATCAACAAGGAGCGCGAAGGTAAGGATGGCGCTTTGTGGAGACATCTTCACAAAGATATCATTGTGGGTGAAGTCACAGATGGCGACTCTGGAGACCGAATGGTAGGTTTGTTCTAATTAGAATGCATGAAGAATAAGTCGTAAGGAAGACAATAAATAAGTGGTGTTTTCTTTGTTTAAGTGTTTTTAGTAGTTGATTGTTTACATGTTTTTGTTTTTATGGCAAAGGATTTTGTTGACAATTTTGGTTAATATTTGATTCTAGGATTGATTGGAAAAGTGTTAGAAAAATGAATGTGTAGGGGAGTATGGGCTATGTAAGACTCGTGTAAGAAGAACAGGTACAAGGCCATCAAATGGCACGATCGTTCCATGCCTCGTGCCAGTAAAAAATACTGTAGTCGGGTAGAAGTGAAATTTTTGGAAGAATTAAAACTTTTCCAAAATAACATTCTTTGAGCATTGATTCATGAGTCTTTTACTCCAATTTTTTTATTGTTCTCAAAGTCATTAGTACATTCTTTTTTCTATCTTAAACAACCCACTTGTGAAAAATCACATTGATTCTCTGAATCCAAATTTAAAGTACCTTCTCCCTTCACCATAGATCCTTTAATCAACCCCAAGTACTTCAAAAACATCCACCCTTGTTTCACAATTGGAGAAATTTGAATTTGGGCATTTTCTCTCAAGGGAGAGCACTCCTTTCTTTTTCTTGTGTGATCTTCATCTCCTAGCCTTCAAATTTGGGTAACTCTTTGAACTATTTTGTTTACTTTCTTTCATTATCATTATTACGTTATATGTGGGGAAGCTTGAAATAATTTTTTTTTTGTGTTTTATAGGAGTATGTGGGTTATATGCATGATTTTCTATTAAAAAATGGGTGAAAATTGTGAACCTTGAGTTGAGATGACGTGATTTGCTATGTGTTAGGTGTTTAAGAAGAATGTTTCTTTCTAAGGGATCTTTAATGCATAAGCTTTATGCGTTGCCATTACTATCTTTCTCCTAAAGTAACAAAATGGGTCCTAAAAGAACTAGACTAGAGAAAGGAACAACTTCCCGAGGTGATAAAGAGAAGTGTTTGGCTAAAAAATCTCGTACCCCCTACTCCCGCCATTGTCGTTAATGAGTTTATCGATTGGTTAACTTTGTCGAGAGTGCGGCCCAGAAGTGGAAGTATTTCAATAGGCCAAGGAGGACAATCTTGGAGACCAAGTTTTCATGCAAAGAGACTTTGGTGGCTCTAGGTCTACTCTAATCCTTCACCTACTTTCTAGGTCGGATAGGCTAAAAGCCTTCCTCGAGATGCACTCTTAAACATACATTACGTGGACTTTGGAGTTATTGGCATCTGTGGAGGAAACATCAGACAATGGCGGAAGGAGGACCATCACATTCCACTTGGAAGACAAGAGTACTCAAAGACCCATAAGGAAGTTGCTCGAGCATTTGGGTTTAAGTACGGGAAGGAAGTCCCAAAGACAAATCGGCAAGGACTCCCTTTCTCCTTAAGCAGATTTTGGTAATATTTTATGGGCTTGGATAGAAACCACTCCGTTAAGAGTACCGCAATAGTCCACCCGACTTTGTGTTATTTGCACCGACTCCTTACATGGGAGTTCTTTTCCACGGGGAAATTCTCCATGTCATAAGCGAGATGTGCAAATCCTTTAAGCGTTAACTCCAGAACAGAATTTCTATCCCAAATTGGTGGCAACATTTGTGGAAGGATGCATAAGCACGGGTAATAATAGAGCCGGAAAGATACCAAAAGGAGGAATGGTCGGGCTTTTGGTGCAATACGTAGGATATATGGTGCTTTCTCGCTTTGCTTTGGCAAATTTGGGTCGTTCATAAATGAAGTTTACAATGGACAAGTTGGCAATAGATTCTACGATCTCCACTAACACCACGGAGCATCACTTTGTTTGGCTATATGGTGGTGCCATAATTTTCAACTTTATGGTACTTCCTTAACCCAAGTGGATGACAACTAATAAAGACACCGCATTGAAGAATCTATCCATAGCTCCGATTCAAGGTTCGATAAGGCTTTCTACAACACCATATCTACCCCCGATGTGGACATTGAAGAAGAGGATGATGAGAAACCAATTTCACACTTATGGGGGAAAATTCTTGAGTTCAACCCAAATGGTGCAAGAAGTTGGTCACGCGGTTTTTGGGATAATTTTATGAATGGAGGAATTTGGGGTTAGGCTTGACTCTGTGGATGGAACCATGAGAGCTTGGGGAGCTATAATAGATTCCATGGAGCGATAAATGAAGGATAAGTTTGCCATTGTTGATTGGGATGATGCACGCCTCAAAGCCTGAGGTTTTTCATGACCTCGTTCCCCATGAGAGGTAAGAGTTGAGAGAAGAAGAGCAAAGAATAAAGTGCAAAGCGAGGCTTTTCGTATAAGTGTGGGCCCTTCGAGATCCCAAGAGTAAGTGCTTCTCTTATGCTTCTAGGCAAAATGAAAGAAATTGAGAGAAATAAAAAAAATCATATGTTTCTCTTTGCTTGTCCTTTGGTAGTTATTGTGGTAGAGTAACATAGCTTCACACATTCATATTTTGTAAACTTCACCTTTGAGTTGGTATGTTGTTTGGATAAAGTGTCTTATAGTTTTGTTGGGATGTGAGTGTTGTGAGATTCTTATGCTTTTGGGGAACTAAAGTAATCTAGGAATAAATATTTGATGTTTTGGTGAATTATTTGCATCTTTGCTCGTTCCTGTTTCCTTGAGAATGGGAAAAGTTTTAAGTGTGTGGGTTTTGATGAGATACTAAAATCATGTGTTTCCTAATGCATTTAGCACATCTTTAAGTAGCATTTGTTGGGTTGATTGCTAAGTTTAAGTGGGTTTACATTACAAGGGGTTTTGATATCATTGTTAGTTTTCTTGTCTAAATCCCTCATTTTGTAAATTATTTTGATCTAATTGATTCCATGTCCTTACAAGAATCTACATTCTATTATGTAAGTTTCTGTTTAGATCACTCGTAAGCACTTCAGAGTAGCTTAGTGAAGGTCATTCAGAAGAATGGTAGAATATACTTGAAGGTAATTCGCAAGGATGATATTGGACCAAAGGCTACACGCTTAATTGTGGTAGTAGATGGGATGGGCCAAGGAAAAAGAGTCAAAGTCCATAAGAATTAGAAGACTGGCACGACCCATGCCCCTTTACACGACCCGTGCCAACTAGATGGCTCGAGCGACTAAGTCTAGGTACGGGGGCGTATCCTTTTGCATAGCATGTGCGCCTTAAAGATCAAGACCTCAACCTTCAGTCTATGCCCCACATTCAAATTTGTGGCAGCCCTATCACAAGCCAAAGATTTCAACTCTAGTCCATGGTCCACGTGCACCTGCATGGGTCGTGCTTCTCCGACCAACAAGAGCATCTTCCAATCAGTGGCCAACATGATTTGAATAGGTCGCACGATCAGTTTGGCCAGGAACCATCTGTAGTTCCCAGCCCATGGGCTTTTGCATGAACTGTGCATTGCAGAGCGTGTGCTATTGCATGGCCCATGCCAATGTGGCTGCTAGGGTTTCCATTATTTTGGGCTTTTCTATGGCCCATTTCCACATACTCTAAAAATATCACTAGTCTACTAAGGCTTACATAGCCTTCATATTTGTAGTTTTTATTTCCTAGTTCTAAGAGTAGGCAGAGAGAGAAAGAGACTAACTCTTCTCTTCTCTTTTATTCTTTCCCATTTTGTGCCTATGGCATTGAATCCAATGATTGAGTTGGGTTCAATGTCCATGGAGTAATGTGATTACTTAGGGTTTTTATTTGTATTCATGACTAGATAATGAATTTGAGATTCTAGATCTTCCTAAGATGTCTTGGTGTCAAAGAAAAGATTCTCATGAAAAGCCTTCTTCATTCTAGCCCATGTAGTAATCGAATTCGGCTCCAAGGTAGCAAAAGGAAACACCGCAAGTCTGAAGTGATCTTTGGACACTCCATTAGGATGCCTCTGAACTTTACAAATCTTTTATAAATTCGTCAATGAGTTATGAGGGTCCTTCCTTCACTTTTCTTAATTTCTTGGGATCACATTTCAGAGATTGAGCTTAACCTTGACTTGGGGGGTCTCTTTCCGGTAGCACAATAGGGGTGGGTGATTTCTCACCTTATGGCTATATAGTTCACACATCGGTAAGTTTTCACCATCACCCATCTCGACAATATCTATTTTGGAAAAATTGGATTCGGCCGAGGGTTCCATTTGGCCAAACTGAAGGTCTGCGGAATTCTGGGCTGAAAGCTCTCTTTGGTTTTGCATATTAGCTTCCTTACAATTTTTCTTGGCTGTTTTCTCAACCTCAGGATCAAATATTAGCTATGAATTCAAAGACCTTCTCATATGCAAACAAAATCGTAACCGAGATCAATAGGAAAAAGAAATTAAAACTAACTAGTGTTCCCCAACAACGACGCCAAGTTTGTGTGTTGCTAAATCACCAAATAAATCCTCAATTATTCGTGGAGTCACTCTAGCACAGTGATAATAGGGTTGATATCATAGAGAATGGTGTAATTAAAATTCAATTTCCCAAAGATTAAATTTTGTGTAGCCATCACACTTTCACTAAAAAAAACTATTACTTTGCCCTTTTTACCTCGGTTATTTTAATTTTTGAAGTAAATAATATATTTTTTTACTTTAGTTAAAAAATAACTGAGATATATAATATATTTTTTGCCTTAGTTATTAAATATTAACCAAAGTAAAAGGTTAAAAAATGAAGTAAATAGTCTTATCAAATAGTGTGCGATGTCGCATATGTTGTTTAAAAAGGACTGCCGAAATAGCACTATATGTCATTTTCACCGATATGTGATGTGATAGATGACCGATGTCACAATTATGTAATGGATAGAACTTTTAGAGGTTAAATATGAAAATGACTGACTTTGAAAAAAGAGGAAGTATTATTTAAAATTTAAAAAGGTGAGTTTTGTTATGTTACGATTGAAAATGTGGGAACAAGAGGGAAAACCACAACAACCAACAAGTAAAGAATTTGACGGTGGCAGAAAAGAAGGAAAAAGGAAAGCTAGGCTTTTCCTTGTTTTTGGGTCTCTCTCTCCTCCCAATATCCCACCGTCGCCATTAATTTAGGATAATGGAAACGGGTAATTAGGCACTACAGTAGCATCCAGTACCACCTTTAAAATCCTCCATATTCCAATCCACTTCACTCATACCAAACCACTCCCTTCACACGGTCACACTATAAGTTCCCATGCCTTTTCTGCGTGATTGATATTTTTCTTTTCTTTTACCTCGGTTAACTTTTATAGGGTATAGTTGTTTAAAAATAATTTACTTCTTTGTAGAAAGTATTTGTTCAATGGTTTTTAAAACAGTTTTAGGAAATGGTGTTGAATGGTAAGATTGTTCATGCACATATTGAATCACACATACAGTCATTATATATTGTTCAAATAAGGTAGTTAAATTATTAGAAAAATAGTAGTCATGAAAATATCCTTAAAATTAGTACATAAATTGGGGTAAGAATTGTTTTAATTCCAACTGAAAACAAATTTTAATAAACTCAATAAGCTCGTATTATAATGACCTTGAATATAATCTCCCCCAGCTTCTATGAGCTCGAAGAACATGGCGTCCTCAATGCGTAGGCAGTTTTTAAAAAGGAATTCACCAAAACCCTTTTGGGACAGGGCCTTGATCTTCACACCCTCAAAATAGTTCATGTGTCACTCCCTCCCATAACACCACAGCACAACAGGGGACTTATCATTCTGCAGGAGCGGTAGAATGTCTTCGGGATGTACTAAGTCACAAAAACAATTGATCAGAAAAAAAATATATATATATATATATGAAATTAACGATGAATAATATTAATTTTAAATGCCCTACCATTGTTGGGTTATT
>JAULKK010312061.1:0-11872 GCA_032355705.1 Rubia peregrina
GGTTTGTTATTGTCTGAATGTTATCATTTTCTCTTCCTTTTATGAAGAGAAAATGAAAACATAAAAACATGAGCAATGAAGGGAAAAAAACACATAGGAAGTAAAACAAATAGTATAAGGTATAGGAAAGAAGGAGAAAACATGGATTTCTTTCTTAACCTGTAGTCAGAAGGCGTTTCTGCATCCGTTGTTGGGGACAATAATGGAAGAGGGTAAAAGTTGGTTCGATTCCAGTCTGGAAAGAAACTGTGAAGTCAGGTATTGTATTATATTTCTTTTCTAAAGTTCGAAGAACAATAAACACATAATTTAAACTAAATACGTGGCAAGGAAATTGTTAAAAAGGAAAGGGTTTACATAACTCACAAGTTTTCCATAGGTTTAATCAAGTAATCTATACCTTTGCTTTTAGGTTAAAAGATTTAACCTGCCATAGAAGAGAAAAAGTGGTCAAATTTCTGCTGTTAGAAGTGAAATACAGAAATATTGGGGAGAGGGGGATGGTGGATAGGAAATTATTTGATTAAAAGTTTAAGCATTTTCGAAAGCATGGAAGATTACTTTAGGTTCACAGATTTAACCTTGGCTACAGAATTTAAAAAAAATTCAGAATTCTAATATTGTTTACTGATTGTATTGTCACATTTATTAGATTGACATAACCCTATAGTATTGTCACATTTGTTGACTAACATTGACCTCTGACATGGAACAATGCATTTTGTTTTGTTTTTCATAGTACGAGAGAAACTAAAAGAACAGAAGTAGTTGCAATCTTCTTGAAGTATTCAGACATTAAACTTAATTATTTGTGAAAGTAGATTGCAAAAGATTGTGCATCCAACTAAAACAACATAAAATGTAAATTATAATTACATTAATGAGCATATAAGTATATGGGAATAAAGTGGATTCATGTGTTCTATTATGAGGCAGAAGCATGAAAAAAATACAAATGATGGAATAATTCTAATTGACTACTAATCTAGGAGGGGTAAAATATAGAACAAGAAATAGCTGATAACAATACAATGAAACCATCATACAGATTACCAAAGGTGTTTACTTGTATGATTTAATATGCATTATGACTTATAAGCTATTGGCGTAAATGAACAAAAATCCTGCATTTTCTAAAGGCTCCAGGAGATCAGTGTGTTTGTCCACTTTGTACACAGTAAGTACCGGTCATTAATTCTCATCTCCAAGATTTTATTGAACTTAGTACTTACCACAAAATGGCATTTAAGGTGATGATAAATACACCAGGAATACAACCTTCAAACTTTTCCGAGGACTAACAAGAACGGAAATCATATTTGTTTTGAAAATGTTTGCTTACCTTTATTGAGATTTGTCTTGAGACGGTATCTTCTAACTCTCAGATCTGCAAACCCTATATTTATTTGAAGCTTCAATTGAATAGATGTATAAATCAACCTTGACAACAAGAAAATAAAAGTCAGCATTGTGGACGCCCGCAGCTGGTTTGATGTTCTTGTTGATAGATGAAACCTAAAATGCAGGGACAAACACATTTATATTTACCGCTGATCTCTGCAAATATATTTAACGGAAAAAGAGAAAATAATTAGCAGATTAACTTACAACTTCAATCGAACACCTTGTGTACAGAAGATGGATGTTTCTGGAACCAATAACTGCATGGCGGCCAATCGAAACAGAATGATAAGCTGTAACTGTACACTAGAGAGTTAATCCTTTACACATACAATAACATTTCATCTCAGAGATACACATAGAGCAACAATATGGTTTTTCAAAACAATCAAAATATGCTTCTGAGTTTGTCACTTTCTGTCATACCATGGCTTTTGTTGATGTCTTCTGTTCTGCAACAGCCCGTCAGTGCCATGGCGAGTTCAAGCTCATCCTTGAGCATGTTAACAACCCGTTTCACCCCGGTTTCTCCCATCTCAGTCAATCCAAACACACAAAAGGCCTCCTAATCTTCTTCAACATATCGATATAATCGTTACAAATTTCTTTGTAATATTGAACACAGTTAATGGCAGCAGAAGAAAGTGAATAGATGTTGAAGAAACTATTACCATGACAGTTTTGGCGCCAAAAGCCAAGGGCTTGAATATGTCTGTTTCGTGCCTCACGCCTCCATCAAGAAAAATAGGTATTTTCCCTTAGACAACATGAACCACCTACGAACAAAAGACACGATATGCCACATTGCGCAAAATTTATTTAGTAAAACACAGATGTATAATTTATATCCACACAAGATCTCGAAATTAAGCCTTCTTATTGTTCGTGGCAAAGATTATTCTGCCTAAACTGTCTTAGTTTACACATTGATATTTAGATAATCGCTAAATCTACAACAATTCATAAATGAACAACAGTTAAAAGTAGAAGCAAGTTTATAAGGAATAAAACAATCAATTTAAGCAAACAGTAAACTTACAAGAGCTGGAGCTGGAGCTGGTTTCTTCCCATTTTGCCTTTCACTGATCAGGTGGTTTCTCAAACTCGCAAAACAAATATTTGGTAGGAAAATTTATTCACTCTTTTTATGTTCGTAAATGGAGGTTTTAACTGTTTTCAGCTGCTAGTAGTACTTCATTGTATACAACATTTTTAGTAAAATTGATGGTTACCGTTACTGTTGTTGGTGGTCTTATCAGAACTTTTAATTGGTCTATTGTTTTCGCTCTTGATAATGCAACGTAAAGCTGCCCATGTGAAAATACTGGCTCTTTCAAGTAGATGCCAACAAAATCTAAAGTCTGACCTTGTGCTTTGTTAATTGTCATTGCGAAGCATAAGCGAACAGGGAACTGTTTTCTTTTAAATGGAATAAATGTGAAGCTTTCATGCAGAGCCTCTAATGTAATTCGAGGTATAAATACAGAGTTTCCTACACAAGTACCTGTAGATATTTGAGCAAGGATTACATTTTTGTTAAAAGCTTGGCATATAAGACATGTACCATTACAAAGTCCTTCGGTAGGGTTTATATTTCTAAGTAGTATAATTGGAGCGTTTACTTTAAGTACTAATTTATGTGGAGGAAGGCCTTGGGGAGTTAGGGAATGGATTAAATCATCTTGATTAGGCAGAACACAATTGCTTGTAATTTCGTTGTAGCTAAAATATGTAATTTCTTGACCTGGAAACTTAGCAATAAGGGTATCGTTAATCCCGTGAACAAAATTATTTCTTGTGGTAAGTATAGCTCTTTTGACGAATAAAGAAATGTCAAAATTGCAACTGCTTAAATTGGGGAATACCATATCTATCAACATATTTAGTGATTCGTCGTCATTTATAAAGTCTATGTTTGCTTTTGATGGTATTTCAACTTCACCAACATTGTTAGTATTCTGGATTCCATCACCTACTTTTAATAAGTAAGATGAGAATATTGGATCAAGTAGGGCTCTCATATTTTGTTTAAGTTTCAGCTTTTGAAATTGGCTCCATAAAGGCGACATAACAATAGAAGCATCAACAATATTTTTTCTTGTACCTTTGGGAATAATTGGTAATGTTTGATGAAAATCACCACCGAAGACAATGATTTTTCCACCAAAAATAGCATTCGAACTCATTATGTCTCTTAGCATTTCGTCAAATTTTTCAATGATAGACCCTTTTGCCATCGTAGCCTCATCCCATATAATTAATTTTGTTATTTTTAGTAGGTATGCTAATGAGCTTTGCTTGCTAATGCTACACGGTTTACGATCAGTTTCATCTAAAGGAATCTTAAATCTAGAGTGCGAAGTTCGTCCTCCTGGTAGTAAGGATGCTGCTACACCAGAGGTAGCTGTAGCAAGTGCTATATTACCGGTGGATCTTACTGTAGCAAGGAGTGTTTTATATAAAAATAGTTTCCAGTACCACCCGGGCTATCTACAAAGAAAACTTTTGATATATTATGATTGATGTGATACAGAATCTGATCATATGCTATTTTCTGGGCTTCATTTAGCAGCTGTACAGATAAAAAGTCTTCCTAAGGTGTAACTATATTTTGTTCAGTCTCTAATTCTTTTTTGAAAGAGTTTTGGGAATTTATTTTTAGATCATCATCATCAATCGAGAAATAATCTTCAAGTTTTTTACCCATGGAGTATAAATAGTAAGCAATTGCATCTAAAACTTTGACTTTGATAGCACTGGAGCTGAGTTTTTTTTGCTGTTTAAAATCTTCGGAAAGGGAATCTTCAAATTTCAGCCAAAGGTTTTTAGGATTGTGTGGGTCACAAAAAAAAGAATTGTAGCGAACAGTTGACGTAAAGTACGGGGCATTAGGTAACCAGCAGCTTCTTGAAGACACATATCAGCAGTGTCATGTTGTTTCATTAATCCTAACATTTGTGCAGCCTCTCTGTATGTACTGAAACTTTGCCCGTTTATTGTTTTCAAGTCATTGAAGCAAGTTGGTTTTCGAATGTGTAATAGTAATAACCTTAGATGAAATCGTTCCCCTTCAGAGGGGTGACAGTTTAAAATACGACCTAATACCTCATTTCTTTTCCGCGGTGCCCAATCTTTACAATCAGCATGCCAAGTAAAATATTCAGGAAATTCAGCATATAGGCAGTTCATCTTTTTAGCATATTCATCATATTTGTTCATGTAAAAGAATTGTGTTAACATAGTTTTTTTAATGGCACTATTATTAACAATATTTTGAAGAGACCGATTAGCAGAGAAGCTTACTGATTGTTCATCTTCTAGATGAACTGGTAAAGACATAACTGAAGGGTTCGTGTGGTTTAAGTCAAATCCAAATATTCGCCAAGCTGCTTCAGGAGGAGAAATCCATCTGGCAGACTGAAAGTTTTTAATTTCATCAAGTGTTGGACTTCCTTCGTGGGTAATTAATGTATATAAGATTTTGTCATGCCCTTTGTAGATGTATTTGTAAATGTATTTTACAGCTTGAATGGTTGAACATATTTCAACATTTATATTGCAGTTAAATTTAGCAAGTAGGTATGAATTGTATGGTACAACCCAACGGTTGTCCAGCGGTGAACCTCTAATGAAAACAGTGCGGCCATTATTTCTACGCCGATAAATTGGATACGAATTAGCTCCAGTTGTGGTTGTTTCTGAGAATTGTTTTGGATAGCTAAATTTACATATTACCCCGTCTTTCATACAAGAACATGTTGGATTGAAAATACCACAAGGGCCGTGCATCATATGTTTAGTCACTAAGGAGAATAAATACGGGTCAGTATTTGGATCTAGCAATTCTGCAGATACAATTCTATCAAATGCTTCGGGAGAAAACATTTTCGACGCAGGACTTAAAATAAGGAAGAAATGTGCATGAGGTAATCCTTTTTTTTGGAATTCAATTACGTACGTATAAGCAATGATATTGCCAATTTTGTTTTTGAATAATTCATTTTTTAGTTGCTCAAGTTTTGCTCGAAAAATTCTAGCAATTAAATATGGTCTATTTTGAGACTCATCAGTTTGCAAAGCTAATGCTTGAAGTTCAGGCCAATTTGGGTTTGAAGTAATTGTTAGGAAAATATCTGGTTTTCCAAATCTTTGTACTAAAGTCATAGCATCAAGATATCTTTTTCTCATATCCCTAGGTCCCCTAATAAATGAAGTTGGTAATATTATACGTTTTCCTATCTCAGCACCTATCCGACACCCTTGTGTAATACTATCTAATAGGCCACTATATACTTCATTTCTTAACCGATTCTTCATATCCTGAGTTTTAAAATAATCTAATCTCGAGGTCTCAATTTTTATGTACATATCTACTACATATTGTTGTAACAGCCTACCTATGTGTAAAAGGAATGACTTATCATTTTCTCGAATTTGTAATTTATAACAATAATATTCACGACACGAAACAGTATTTCGTGGGTTTTTTTGCCCCACTCACTGTATCAGTAATTTCAGATTCTAAAAAAGCATCAACATTGTTATAATTTCGTATATCATGTACAGTTTCACCACAACATGTTCTATTCATTGGCATTCTTCTATCTTTTCGATTAAGCCTTTCAATAGTTGTATGACAGCCTGGTTCACCATTAGGAAATATAAATGGGTATTGTATTGGATCATAGCAGGCAAAATAATGTCGGATGATTTGTCGTCTGTTATCTTTTAGGTAAACATGAATATGATGGCTTGTATTTTGCTCCATATCATTAGATTCTAACCACATTCCAGCCACTTGAGATACAGTAGGCTTATTGAAAGTGTGTTGGTTAATTAGAGGGTTAGCATGTAAGATTATTTTGTATTCATCCAATTTTTTTACGGTACTAAGGTTCCTGAAAAAGTTAGCATAGGGATTTACCTGTAAAATGGTAATTAGTTTGGTGACAATGGTTTGGCTGAATTTTTGACTGATACGCATGTGGTTTTTTACTTCATGTTCTGTATCAAAATAATATAGTTGAAGATTTTTTGGGGGTTCCTTGTATGTGCCTAACAGTGGGTGTTCTTTATCAGGTGGTTCTAATTGGTACATAAAGTGATAAAGTTGGCCCCGTACTCGAAATGTATATATTCCAGCATTTCTTTTAGCTAAGTTTGCATCAGAATGTACACCAATTGAAGTGAATGCAAATATGTTATTATAGCTGCGTATACAATCACGGAATTCTTTTCCTTCGTCATTATTGGCAAGATACATTTGTACAAGTTCGGAAGGCATATTTTTTTCAGCAAGCTTTATCTCCCCAGATGAACAACAAAATGAAGGGGGTTCTAAGTATACACGTTTAGCATTGCAAAACTGACAATTTGCAACATTAGGTAATATATCAGGTGTGTCTACTATACACTGTAAGGGGTCAAGTTTAGAAGGTTTGTTTTTTTCCTTTACTCTGGTCTAGCTTCTTAGTTTTGTTTTGACCAGTACTATGTTTGCGATGTTCGTTATTGTTTGTGGATGAGTATTTTCTTTTTGAAGATGTAAGTATATCGACAATATTTTGTTCTTCTGCTATAGGTCTGTTTCTTGGCATTTTGTTAGCAAAATTATTGAGCAATAAAGATTTAGAAGTCAAATATATGTGTCAAAATTTGATGTATAAATGTTAATCAGAAGTGCAAATAAGTGGAAACTCTGGAAATACAATTTGGACAAGAAATGCAGGCTGTGAAGGAATTTTGCGTTAGTTAAGAACCAATGTAATAATATATTGCAAAGCTGATTTTAGAAAGCGTACCTGTTTTGTGGTAGATCATGGCAAATAAGAGTTGTGCGTATAACCGCTGAGGTTAGTATAGGTATGTAAGACCTATTAGAAGGAATAATAAACTAGACAATATAAAAGCTGCTGTAAAACATGGATACATCAAAACTGCCTGGAGAAACAATTAGAAATGAAGGACGTAAGGGAGGAAGAATGCATGAAAAGAAGGTAGTATCTCATATGAGAACGTGAAATGTTGGTATCATATAAATTGACTTCTAATGATTGCACTGAGTATTTTCTATTGCATTAAAAACCATTGGTAATATCTCTAAAGTGACTATAACCTATGAAAGAAACATAGTCTAATACCTAAGGGTAAATGTGAATTATCCTATTATAAATGAAGCACACAGACATGTATCATACACATTTGAAAAGGCAAATAGTAGATGCCAGAAAATATTAAGAAAAATACCTTCTTTTTTGGATAGAAGGATTACTATATGAAGGAGGGAAAGTACTCAGTATCTAAATCTTTGTGCGTGTCTTCAACACACATAAAAAAAATTAGCTTCTATAATGATCTGATCCCAATGACATATTCCTTTACTACATATATCTACATATAACATAGGTTTATTATTATATAGAAGCCACGGAAAAGATGGAACACTGTGATGCAATTCTGAAAACTGGAACATCATCTTATCCATATTCAGAATTTGAGGATTTAGAATTTTGTACTGGCACATACAGGTGTTCTTCGTAACAATATATCCATAAAAGAGAATAATGGCATTCATGGGAGAAAATATATCTAACCTTAAACACATCAGGAAAAAAAAACACATTCAGTAGCATATAAATGGTGCTTACAAGGCTATACCTGCTTAAAAAAGTCTCTTTAGGAAAGGTAGCACTTGTCTTGTCAGACAAAATATCAAACACTTGAAGTATAACTCTGAAACGAGGAATAGCACAATGAAGAAGGTATTAAATGGACACATTATAGGACTGCCATTTCTGTAAGGATTCTAAATTAAAGCAAATGTAATCTATTTCTGTAACTTTGGAAACGAAAAATATCAGAAGGCAGAACCTGAAAATGTTGAACTTTTGTGCAGAAGTAAAGGTTCTAAGAACCACCAAATCTGTAAGTACCAGAAGGAGGACGGGAGAATTTAGTAAAATAATCTTTTATATGTTGTTTGCGGTGAAAATGGTAAGAGTAAAAGGTATGATGAGAGAGTATAGGTATTTCTGGCTGATATTGTCCAATATGTACTGGAACTTGCGAGGTTCCAATATGTACTGGAATATGCGAGGTTTGAAACAGCTAATTTATTTACAAATTGCAGTAATAGTTGACTTTTCCATATCCTAAAAAATATTTATTTTTGCAATGTTTTTCCGCCGCAACTATTCAATGTTTTTTTCTTTTCTTTCTTCACTGCATTTCATTGTCAGCGATTGAATTTCTGTGTTCGTTTGCGGTTATTGTGGTATGTAATTAACCTAACTTGCGAGGGTAAATTTTTACTTAGTTGTGACTTAACTAAGGTGTTGCAGTGGATTCAAATCTGAAACAGAGTACTCCTTCTGTCCCTCTAATTGTGTCTTACCTCCTCTTTTTACACTATTCATTCATGATTTTATAATTTAATATATTAAATTATGTACTTCCTCCGTCCCAGTTTAAATTGCCAACTTCACTTTATGTCACTATTCAGTGTCTAACTTTGACCACATATTTGAATAGATATATAAATAATGATATTATCATATATGATATTGTTCAATTCGTCGTAATAAGTAGTTTCCAAATATCGATTTTTATTTGCCGTTACTATATGTAGGTAAAGATATTAACGGCCAAACATATTTCTCGAAGAGCGTAATAATTATTACTGTGCAATTTGAGCTGGGACGGAGGGAGTATAACAATAAATTATAAAAGTTATATATTCTAAAAATATGTGTTAAGATAAATGTAGTAATATATCACATAATAATTTTCATATTTATATATTAATAATTTTTTACAATTCAAACAACATCAACTTTATTGATGAATAGTAACATAAGATACAATAAAAAGGGACAAAGGGAGTAGAGGCTTTTGAGAGAAAAGATTACATGGATACTACGTATCGATTAATACTCGCAATTGTGGCTAATCAAATGGAAATTTATTATGTAGTTCATTCTTAGGCTTATTTTACAGTAATACAACCTGAAAGTTTACCTCCAATGACTGCAAGAAAGCGATACTAATCATCTAAATAAAAGGTAGAATGAGAGGAAAGTTCATTGAAAGAATCTGACGGAGGCAAAGTGTTTAATGCTACTGAATGTTCTTTTCACAAGGGCAGTATTTATTGGGGTTGGAAAATAGATGCAACCAGAGGAAAACATAGGTACTATATTGATACTAGTATTTAACAAAAACATCATAGCACTACATATAAAAACTACATATAGCTAGAAGTACAAGGTTTTTTTGAACATAATACCTGTAGTAAGGTACACGGTACACTTTTGTAGTAAGTAAAATATGCACACAACAAAACAACACCCTCAAAACAGCTGGCAAGTACGTAGGACTACATGTGCAAGGTTTCCATTAGGAATGCCGCTTTCAGAGCAAGTCAGACAAAATGGCGTAGGCAAAACAGCTGAAAAGATAGAAGCAGCAAGGCTCACCGGTATACCTTAATCTTGTTTTGCATGTTTCAGGGCCTTCATGTCAATGGTACGATCGGCCTCATGACTTCTTTTACTGGTTGGTAACGGCTAGCATGGATCTAGATCGTCAGTGGCAGAGGTGGTTTCTCCAAATTCAACCATTGAGGTATCCGGTGAGGTCTTTTCTCAGTAGGTGATGGTAAGGATCGGTCTTCTGATGAGAGTGATGTTGAAGATGTTTCATTTGGTGGAAGACATGCTATAACACTATAGCGAATTACTGGTTTCCCCCGCACAACATTGGTGGACGTCCTAAGATGGTAAAGCATATCATGTTTTTTCAGTTCTTCGTTAATAAGATGTGGATCAAACTTGAGTCCCTGTTATTTCGAATGCGGTCAAACAAGTAGACTATGGAAATCATAGTAGAGATGGAAAGTATTGTCACTATTAATTTACCTCTTCGCTGTCGTTAACTATCTGGTCAGCTGACACATGCAGCAGCAACTGGGCTTGCTTTTCTTCGACGTGGATGTTTAAGTTCCCAGTCCCATCGAACAAGTCCGCTTCAAATCGCAACCTGAATCCTCATACTTACGTTACATTTGCAGGACACCATTGTAAAAAGGAGCATGCGAAAGTGAATGCTTAAAATAAGATCCATTTTAATAGAGAAGAATATGATGAAAATAAATAGCAAGCAGTGAAGGTCAAGGAATATGGGGAAAATTGAACTTACTGAGGCTTTGGACTTGGGAAATCAGAGTTGCAGTACGGACATCGAAATTCATTCTTGAAAGCACCTCCACACAGTTTAGAACAACCAGGGCATGCCAAGAAGTAAAAGCGTTGATTCAAATTTTTTATTTCCATTTTTGCTTTTAGCCAGAAAGATTTAACTTGACCACAGAATTATGGAAATCTAATGATACATTCAGCAACATGTTGGAGAATTTAAGGGAGCGGGAATGAGGTAAGGTGATTACCATGTGAGGTAAGCTTGTAATCTGGCTAATCTTTCGAACCTGGGAATCACAGGGGTATGCAGCATGTTGATGTTGAGCATCATAAAGCTTTTGAGAAATAACAGTATCAACGTACTCCTTGTTGGAGTTTAGCCTGGAGAAATCCGGATGGAATCGGCATTATATATAGTAAGTGCAGGAAACTAAATATAATCATTTTAGTATCGAAATAGGAAAACTCCATAACAAAGTAATTATGTAGAAACTGTAATTATATTTAAATAGAAGCATACTATTACCATAAGTGTAGTTGTTCAGCTTCTGGCACTGGAGGGTCAAAAAGAAGTATAGTACTGGAAGTAGTTCCGACCGATATGCCTGTAAGAAGACAATACTGTCAGACCTGAATGAATAGCAACTGTAAAGCATTTCTGATGTTAATTGTAATGCAAACAAATAGTTTACTGTTACCATAAAAAATATTGACAGCTAGCCTCATTCCTAGCATAACTGGCATTTTATGAACAGTTTCAGTCAAATGAGGGGCTTCATTCTGTAGGAATTCCTCCCATTAGATCAGAATTGCAGGCTTACACCTGTATATGTAGGGGAATTCAATGGTTTCACATAATAAGTAGTTGATAAGAAGGATTAAAACTACAAACTTGTTCTAAGAATAAATATATTACTCTTCATTCCGATTTATTCTTGGAATGAAGCGAGGAGGGAAAACATGGATTACACCACAGAGGACATCTAGGAAAGAAGCAGTAGTAACATTGTTTAGTAGGGAAAACAAAATATGAAAATTAGGTAATGTAAAGAGATGGAGGTGGATGAATATTACTGATACAATTGCTGGTAGTAGCCATAAACTCAAGGAAACGATGAAACGAAGTTAGTGCATATATACGATGAAGAAGGAAACACCCTTCTGGTTTGGCTATAGGCTTAATGTACGAACTCTTGGTCAGTATGATGTGGAACCTAGAATCTGTAAGAGGTGGTACAACAGGGCTGGTTTGCCTAACCTTGCCATTTCCGATAATA
>JAULKK010312115.1:0-11868 GCA_032355705.1 Rubia peregrina
GCAGGGAATCCAATGATATCTCACATAATGATATTTGTATCTATATACTGGTTAAAATTTATGGTCAAATGTGTCTTTAGAAAGTTGACAAAAAAGTGTGCATTTTGAAATGAGACAGAGGGAATACCAATTTTATGAAAAGGAAGTGAACAATGTGTCTGTGTAAATTTTTAGCATCGGAAAATATACAATGCTGCCACTTACCAATGCGTATGTAGAATCACTCAAGTAGAGAAAGCCCTATTAAAGGAAATGTTAGAAGACGATTCTATCATAACCGCCTTAAATGGAGATCAGAAATGATTTCTAAGCTCGGTAGTGCCTCTTAAGTCACCTTTTTAATTATAAAGGCGGTCATAAATCAATTAAAGGTGGTGGCAAACGATTAAACACGGTACAACTTGTAGAACTGCCTTTAATTATACTCCGAAAGAACTTTCAACGAAGTTTGCAGAGTGAACCATAAGAGAGATCAATGAACTCGACACTAGAGCCTTTTCAAGTATCTAGAACCTCGAAGTGCAAGTTGGTCAACTTGCCACTTCGGTGAGCCGACTTTAGGCTAGGGAATCCGGTAAGCTACCATCCCAACCCGGTTAGTACAAGCAATGTGAGTGTCTTGAAGTTGAGAAGCGAGAAGGAGGTCGTGCAAGAGGATGACATATCGGTGGAAAGCAACAAGATCAACCACAAAGAAGAATATATAGTAGTTGAGGAGAAGCCTTCAAAAGAGCTCCCCACATTGAGGCAAGTGTGAACCCTCCGCTGCCATTTCCTAGTGCTCGACGGGGAAGGAAAAAAGTGGTAACCAACGAAGTTCAAATTTTCCATGTTTTGGAGAGGGTTGAGGTTAGCATTCCTATTCTTGATGTCATTGAACAAGTTCCCCCATATGCTAAATATTTGAAAAAGGCATGCACTATATAATGAACAAACCAACTAGAAAGGTAGGTCAATTAAAAATAGGGAGAGTAGCCTCTTTAACTCATAAGAACATACCTAAAAAGTGTGATGACCCCGGAATGTTTTAATCGATACACTAGAGTAGGAGAGGCCTATTAAAGGCGATTTTATCGGCAATTTTAAGGCACTTTCTAAGTGCCTTTAATGGTTCCACCTTTAATTGATCGGAAAACAAGGCAGTTTCGAGAACCTCTCTTAAAAATAAGTAATGAAGGCAGTTTTTAACCACCTTTGATTAATGCCAAGAACCACCTTTAATTGTTTCCAAGTTCGGAAACTTTCATGTGCACATCTTATCTTGGGGACATTTCCGATCTTGGAAATTTTCAGAATTCCAGACTCGGAAATATTTTCTGCCATGACATATCCGTACTTGGAAATGTTATTTTTACCAATGCAAAATGAGAAGAAAAAACAGGAAATAATTTTCATTTTCTGAAATAGAATCTGGTCTTGTGGGAAAAAATTGTTTCATTAATTTTCCTTGCACAAAAACATCCTTGACACACAACCGCAATTCATAAACAATACAAGATATCATGTTGCACCTAAACATACATTTACAGATAAATAGGATTAGAAATCACTACCAAACTATTCCGACATTTCTAAGTTACAATGTATATATAACTTTAGTGTCTCTACCAATATTGGGATTCCCCAGTGTTACGGACCGGTTGAGAATTAGTTGTCGAGCCAATGAATTATGCGCATTGTTGATGTCATCTTGCGGGTAGTATTTCCCATCCATTTAGAAAATCTAATAGTTACATTACATTATTAAATATTTGGCAAAGGTTAGTTAGAAATATTACCACGAATAATTATAAACTTACTCATAATATTTGGTTTGTCACAATTTTCCCTCATTAGTAATTTCAACACCATGACGAATGCATTTGATAGTTTGAAACATACCTGGAGAATTTCAAAGTAGGTTTTTTTGCAATAAATGTCCGAGCAGTAAAGGTTGAATTTGGAAATGAAATTAATAAAGTCACTCACAAGGTGTAGATCAATATAATCGCTTGATTCGCTTGCTCACGTATCTATAGGTCTTCAAAATCACTCCTTAAAGCCATGATTTCACGTTTGGCAATTATGTGGTTGTAGTAGATTGTAAAGGATCATTAAATTCACTAATATATTAATAAAACCAAAACTTCCAAATATACTAACAATAACAAAAAAAATAGGATTTGTATACAAAGATGACAGTTTTAACATCGGTGTTCAAGCACAATAGCATTTAATCTAAAATTTAACCACTCCAATACCTTAGTTAATCAATCACTAGTGGGGAATAGGCGATTACTGGTAGTTCTATTGTTCCAGAGAAGGAATTTTAGAACCACCTTCTCTGGCTCCGCCTTTGATCGATTCAATCAAATGCAGTTCTGAGAACCGTTTTCAATTTCTGAGGTCCCAAAAAAGGCTGCCAAAACCCAATCGGTTCCCAGAAGCCAATCAATCCAAGATGTGGACGGGAATAGAAACACAGTAACAACAGACGAGCACCCATAATACAATCAACAAAATAAAAATAAAATAACAATATACACACGAAAAAAATTAAAAAGTACAAAATCAGCAATTGCCAGCAGCGGAAGGAGGGCCGCGAGTGATGGGGTCGACCAAGGAGGCGAGCGGTGCAGGAATATTTGGTGGAGGGGAGAACCAAGGTGGTGGAGGCCCGACACAGAGAGTGAAAGTGCTTCGACAGTGAAAGCTCTGTAGCGGTAAGACTTCGCTTGAGTTCAAGTGACCTTACAGAGGGGGAATGGTGGTTTCACATTGGTTGAGAGGGAGGGAAAGAGGGACATGAGAGGTAGGGATATGAGAGGTAGGGATATGAGTGAGGGAGGTGGTGGTGGTGGTGTGGATAAACCAGATCTAGGGTTAGGACACTGAGGAGGGAGTTAGGAGAGGGATGCAGAGGGAGTTAGGAAGGGGAGGCAGCGGTGGTGTAAAAATTCCTAAGGCATTTGATGGAAGACGGAGTTAGGAGAAAATAGGAAGGGAAGAAGGGAAAATGAGTAAAGAAACCCCAGTTATTTATACTTAGTTCTAAAAATAAAAACAAAGTCATCTCATTAAATGTGGTTCTTCAAGAACCACCTTTTAACCTATATAAAAGTGACTTTAAAATTTTCTGGTTGGGACTTGGAAGGGAGTTTAAAATTCAGAACTCTTCGAGATCTTCATTAAAGGCGGTTCCTCAACAGAATTGCCTTCAATTGATGTCAATCGAAGACGTTTCTTTAAGAACCACATTTGACCAATAGAAATGTGACTTTAAAACTTTCGGTTGGGACTTGGGATGGTTTTCCAAATTCGAAACTCCTCGGGATCCTCTTTAAAGGAAGTTCCTCAAGAACCTCCTTTGATTGAGTGTCTTTAATCAACAACTCTCTACTAGTGAATAAATTAAACAATCAAACATCTATAAGTCAAATCCAGTGGATCATTTCATCACCAAAGCCATAATATAATACACAAATTGTGTTTCATAACAAACCCCATCTAAAATAAAACTCATGAAATGACACAATGTGAACCCTAGCTAACATCATGACTCTAAAACTTTGATTTTGGTCATTTTAGTTCCAAAATAGCAAACCCTAGCCAATTATTGAAGTGAAGATTTAGTTATTTGATCAATCAATAGGAATGCACTACTTCTTCATAGGTTGTATCTATACATTAAACAAATTCATTGAGATAAACAAAAACTTATACGAGAATTTAGAGTAGAAGAGAAATAGGATGGAAGACATACCTCCAATCTTCAAGAAATGAAATCTTGAAGTGGTAATGGAAGGGATTATAGTCTAAGGTTTGGGAGTTTTTTTAGAGGGGTATATGGTGGGAATGTCCTGGTTTTTTTCAAATGGGTATTAAATGCCCATTTGAAAATCTGCATACATTTTTTTTTCTGCGATGGGAGTAGTTTATGAGTTCAAAAACACCTACAATCACTTTTCCCAAACTTGGAAAGTTATCGTCCTCGTAGCATGACAGGCCATACCTGTTTACAAGTTCAAAAACTCGTATCCTCATTAAAAAAATTAGGTTATAACAGGCTGGTCATTCCAATCCCCAAATTAAAACCCTAGATTGGCAACACAAAAATCCAAAATTCGAAAATTCTTGTTACTCTCTAAACCTGAATCTACTAGCATAGGCGTGAAATCAAAGGCTGGCGATCGCAACTCTCGTCCGGTCACGGAGATTGGAAAAACCCCTAAAATTCTTCAACGATACAGTTGGGCAAAGGCATGTCACTTTTTTGAAGAGGAGAGTTATAAATTTGAAGTCTATACTACCATCATCCATATAAGAACTAAGCTTATATTATTTGCTCGCACATTTCAAAACCAACCATTTAGAGAAATTTCTCTGAATGGATGAAACTGTTCATGTCGATGAAGTGGTACAATTTTATGCAAATTTAGGTCAAAGTAGGAATGATCGTGATTTGAATAGGGTTAATGGGAAAGACATATTTGTGACTACTTAACGCAGCCCTAGAGTCCCCCTATATCACCCCCGAGAAATTAAGGCTCGATAACCCTATTGGTCGCCTAGAAATTTATCACACACATGTTTGGCTGGGCGTGAGAAATACCACCCCCTTTGTCTGATTGATAGGGGTAGGAAATATTTTAGAAGGGTCGGTAGTGATGCAGGAAAGGTAGAGAGCTATGATATCAGTGTGTTGGTCGTAGAGTAGAAGCTTGTGTATGAGTGGATATGTCATAATGTTTTCCCATGGGTGGCCACACTTACGAGCTGGCCATTGCTAACCTGATGTTTTTTATTACGTCATGGAGGGGGTCAAGATAAACCCCGGGTATGCCATTATCTCATTCATGTTTAAGGCCGCACAAAAGTAGAAGAAATATCTCTCGTACGACTATTTGATCACCACAATACTGAAGAATGCGGGGGTAATTCCTGAGGACAAGGTTCTTAGGATGTAATACTATAACAAGAGGTGGTTCCAACTAAAGCAGCTTAGTCTTGGCTTTGACGGAAAGTGGGAGTTATATCCAATACCTAGTGAAAAAGTTAAAATTGCCAAGAGAACTAGCGAAGCCAATGCAAAAATAGACGAGGCATCAAGCTCCTGTACGTGACAAGTTTTTTTACTTATTGTTGTCATTTAAGTTCAAAATGTGTATATAATTTTTTAACCAATTATTTTATTATTATTATTGATTTATAGATACTAGCAGCGGTTGAAAATCTTGGTTGAGAAATTATTTTGACCGTATGCTTGTGACCATAACTGAGGCACTGGAGATGTTGACCCATGTTCATTCCTAGCACATAGCGTCCATGGAACCCCAAGGCCTCCATCTGCAATTGAGAAATGATGGCTAGTCGCTTAACTACGATCCTATTCTTAGAGAGTGAAGATGGATATTATGATAATGGTAACTGACCTGCCCCGTCCTGGTGCATCGTTAAACACACGGGATGAGGTTGTCTATTTTTTAAGGGTCAAAGATAAAATTTATAATGTTGCTCATGTTTATACTACTACACTATCAATAATGGCAGATAGTTGCAAGTACCAGGGCCATCCATAGAGATGTTACTAGTTTAGAAACTAGCTACACAAAATGGTTGTCGGGTCATCAATCTGACCACGTGTTTGGAATAATAAGTGTTGTGAAAATATCCATTGGGGGAGATATTTCAACTATGAACTACGAGCATGCAATCAAAAATGATAAAAACTATATTAACTAGCACTTGGGGCTATTTGCGTAACATGGTAGATAAATGGCTCTTATCCTCGATTCATTCAAATATTGTGGAGATTTCCAGATGTTTCTGTTGTCTGTCATGCTAGGTACTACCACCAATACATGTTTATCTCACTGTCTCTGTAATTAGGGATGTGCTCTAATCCAGTGACTCCATAGACCATACTCGTCCCTTACTCTCAATGTTAACGTGGCCCTGATTAGAGGAACAAAGCCCGCCTAAAAGGGAAATGCCTCGTATAGATTGCAACCGTTAGATATGAAAGTAAGGGCATTACATCTCGGACACTCCACTATGGATTTCAATCCCGTTGTTGCCGAAAAAACCACCAAGGATAATCCACAGGATCCTCGACTTGGTTTTAGCTAAGGATAACTCAAGATTCTTGACTTATCTAAAACCAAGGATAATGCCGCAAGATCCTCGACTTAGTTTTTGTTTTCTCTTAATTTTTCTCATTTTTCCTAAGAGCTCTTTCGGGTTTTTATCCTAGCTTCCACACATGTTGAGCTCACCATCTAAACTTTTTCCACACGGCCTCAAATTTTTGCCTAAAATTTTCAACTTAGCTGGGCCTTAGCCTCTCATTTTTACCTAGGCCTTTCGACATATCCGGGCTTTCATTCCCATTTTTGCTTAAGTTGACCTATCGGGTTTCCAACTTGGCTGGAATATATATATATATATATATTAATATTTCAAATTTTCAAATAAAATATTAAAATTCTCTTAGAAGAGCTAGTTGTTACATAAAAACAACCAGAAATAATAAGTGTTATCTAATCTCCTCCCCCCACACTTAAAGATTTCATTATCCTGAATGCATATAAACAATCACAGAACACATGTCAAGGGAAGAAAATAGGAGAGCACTTAAAATAAATAAATAAATAAATGAACACAAAAATGTACCCTAGGTGGCACAATCATGGAATTTAATGAACATACTACCATCACCCCAATAACTACCCCTAATCTCTAATCAAGCAAGTTCAATCACAACCACTATCATGCATCACAAATCGAATAAAGAATTGATTCACAATGGAGAGTTACCTCTTAGGTTTCGATATGTGTGTTTCTAGGGTTTTTAGGGTAAGCGGGTTTGGGTGGTGTTTTAGTGGTGGTAGGGAAGAAATGGTGATTGGGATGCTGGAAGGTAAGTGAGATTCACGGGTTGTGTACGTCTACACGCCAATGAATTTGGGGATTTAATCACTATTGTGGGAAATCCCCTGTAGAACCAATTTTTCAGATGCCTAGCACCGGTTTTTTTGTGTCTAAAAAACGGTTGCCTAAGTAGGGGGTGAAATGGTTTCACCGGTTTTTAAAAAACCGATGTTAATTTAGCACCAGTTTCTTTATTAGCACCGTTTTTAAAAAAAACTGGTGTTAATTTAGCACCAATTTTTTGTTGGCATCGGTTCTCAAAAATTGGTGCCAATAAATTTCAAGGATTAAAAAAATACCCTTCCTCTGTAAGCAGTCGCCCGCAACTGCGTTTGGAGGAAGGGAAAAGGATCCAAAATTAATAATTTAGTAAGGTATTAAATAATAATAAAATTAACTTCACAATTGGTAATATACAAATAAAACCAAAAAAGAATGTATGATACAAAATTAATAATCCATAGGACTTTCTGAGTATTGGGGTTATAACAAGCACCATTTTGAAGGATTTGGTTACGGTTAACTCCATTCCCACAGGCATAATATATGGCATTCTACATCTGTTCAATAGAAACCCTATCTTTGCCCAAGCAATAAGCAGCATATGACCAAGAACAAGAAATCTCATCAAAATAATCACCTCAAAAGTTTCCAATCTTTAAGAAAAAAATCTCATCAATTCAGGAAAGTGGTAACTCAAAACAGAAAGAATCATCAACATAATCGGCTCATGAAGCTGCAATCTTTACAACAAAATCCGAATAATTCAACAAAAGGGTAGCTAAATCCACCCCTTTCAACACAATCAGCTCAAAAAGCTCCATTCTATAAAAGATGCAACAAGTTCAAGAAAGATGGCAGATGAAAAGTGCATATGAACTTACTTGAATGATCTTGTTTTTAAAAGGTTCTCATATGCAAATGCTATATATTGCATAACAAGTTAAAATAATCTTATGTATCGTCATACAGAAAAATCCTATGATTATCAAACAGCCTTGGTTCCCTCACCACATTAACAAACTTCAGCAGGTCATATCTTTCATCAAAATAGTACTGCAATAGAAAGAAAAAAAGGACAGTACCTCAATATATATTAGAGTTATGCTTGCCTTCAAGTATGAAATGAGAATTCAATAAATTGTTTATTTAAAACTACCGATCTCCCTTCAAAAGACTATAAATAATGACTCCAAATAAAGATAAAAAGTAAAATACAGTGACTAGAGAAAATTACATTCAACTGACTCTAAAATCTCAATGAATTGACCCATATCAATAACATTTCCCTGCCAAAGGTACATATCATGTCAACAAACTCATAATTATTACTCCCTTCAACAATTTAATACAATTCTCTCAAATTAAATAAACTCAAGCAAGTTCAACAAAAGTATAAGAAGCACACATTTCAAAGAACACACCATAAACTAAAACTAAAATTAAGAATAAATATTAGCAACACAAAAACATCCTCACACTTAAATCTTGCTTGCCTACAAGCAAGTTCAACAAAAGTATAAGGACACGCATCAGAAATAAACACAAATAAACCAAAAATTTAAAAAGAAAAGAAGGGAATTATCGGGAGGTCTGGAGTTTTTCGAAGAGACCATAGGGAGTCCAGGTACCAATTTCGATGCAGTGAACAAAGTGACCTTTTCGTCGGCTGGAGTGGTGGTGTTACTTCTATTTTCACACTGGTAATTCACTAGAGATTGAGTCGGTAAAGTGACTCGGGCTAAGCGCTAGTGTCTTTGACTTCTATAGACTCGCCTGAGGTGGCGCTGCGTGTGGAGATTTCGTCGAAGTACTAGATTCACCGGTGGTGATTCGACCGAGGCATAGCTGACCAGCGGTGGCTAGTTCTCAAGTTCTAGTTGGCGCGGTGGAGCTGGTTCACCGGAAGTGCTTTTGCACAGTTCTGGACAGTGGAGTCAGAGCTGTTGTGCCTCGATCGATGGACTGCCAACTTACCGGGGTTGCTGGCTTTGTTCCAATATGGATGGAGATTGAGGTCTAGAACTATTGCGACTACTGGAGGTTTTTCCTCAGGTGATGGCAGAGTTGAACTTTCTACGTCAGAGGTGGTGAGTAGAGCTTCTTCGCTGGAGTTATAATTTTCTGGGGAGCCGCATGAAATTGAACAAAGGCATGGGAGATGTTTATTGAATGTGTGTGGCTAGGGTTTTCTAACTTTTTACAAAAGTGATTTAACTTCATTGCTACTTACACCATTGCTCTTTGAAATTGTGCAATTTCCATCCATTTTTTATGTCAAAATATGCCAATGACCATAGTTCTCTTCATTTTTGCAATCATCCCCCCTGCACAAAATTTTGGATAAGACATAAAAAAACCAACACATTAATATATCAACTTCAATGTAATCATGCAAGAACAATTCTTTCTTCTTATTTTTTATCTTTTTTGTTTTTTTAAATACAAGCAAAGAAAAAAAATTAAAACTAAGAAAACTACAAAAGAAAATAAAAAAAAAAAAAATTGGGCTGTCTTCCGGTAGGCCTTTGTTTATAGTCTTTGGCTCGACTCTCATGTCTCACTAATGATCAAATATTGGGCATAATGGAATTACATCCACTAATTCCACTTGAGAAGCATCATAGTACGGCTTAAGGCGATGACCATTTATAAGGAATGTATTTTCCATGTCTATTCTCTTTTATTTTCCGTATGCTCTCTTGGAAATGACTCTTGAATTGGTGTACCATCTTTGGGTTTGATCAAGTGACTTAACGGTCTGCCACATGATTTTCTGCACCTTTCTTGTCTCTAACCTCCCAATCAAATTCTTGAAAGAAAAAAAATCAAACGGATCAACCTCAGTTTAGATTATTTTTTCGCAAATAGATACTTGGAGGCTAAATGATCCGTATAAAAAAATATCTTGGAGCCCAGGAGGTAGGATCTAAATTTCTCAAACGTAAATACAATTTCCAAGAAAATTTTACTTTTTGCACTTAGGTCCCTAAAAGAAAGTTGGAATTGTCGAATCACGAAATTAGCGACACCAAAATTTAATTGAACAATATACAATTGCGAATTTCCGATTCGGGCATGTATGGGTGCATGGAAGGGCCTCAAAAGTTAACATTCACTACTTGTACATAATTTTGGGAAATTACACTGTGGCCCAAAATTGTGTTTCCCCATTATCCATTGCTCCAAACTACCTGATTTTTGCTATTCTTACCCAGATATAAAATATTAAATAACATATTTTTTGGTGAGTTGTGGGAAAGAGCTAGTAGATGTTCTAAAGTAACTTAGAGTTGATTAAATAGAAGTAAGAAACAGAAACCGGAAAGGATTATGGATATGTTCTTGTTCCCAATCGATGGTAAATATTCCGTTACAGATTTGAAAAATAAAATGGAGGTGTATAGGGAGGCACCACGTTCTAGTGGATTTCAATTTGGAGTTACGAGTAAAAAAATTAATATTTGCACTTAGGTCCCTCCAGGAAATTTGTAATTGGCGCACCCATAATTCAATTGAATAATATAAAATTTCAACTTTGCAATTTGAGCATGTATGGGTGACTTGAAGGGACTCAAAAATCAACATTGATTACTTGTACACAATTTTGGAAAATTACACTGTGGCCCAAAATTGTGTTTCCCCATTATCCATTGCTCCAAAATACATTATTTATGTTATTCTTACCTAAATATTAAACTATTGAAAAATTTAATTGTAGGAAAATGCTAGTAGATGTTCTGGAGTAATTTAGAGTTGATTACAAAGAAGTAAGAAACAGAAATCAGAAAGGATTAATGATATGTTCTTGTGCCTGATGAATGATAAACATTCTGTAACGGACTTGGAAAATAAAATAGGGGTGTAATGGGTAGCATCATCTTCGAGCAGATTTCAATTTGGAGTTGCAAGAAAAGTTTTTACTTTTGGCACTTAGATCCCTCCAAGAAATTTGGAATTGTCGAATCACAAAATTGGTGATACCGAAATGCAATTTAATAATATACTATTGTGAATTTGTGATTTCGGTGTGTATGGGTTAACAGAAAGGCCACGAAAGTCAACATTGATTACTTTTACATAATTTTGGAAAATTACACGGTGGCCCAAAATTGTATTTCCCCACTATCCATTGCTCCAAACTACATGATTTTTGTTATTCATACCTAGATATAAAAATATGAAATAATATATTATTTTGGTGAATTGTGGGAAAGCGCTAGTAGATGTTCTACAGTAATTTAGAGTTGATTAGATAGAAGTAGGAAAGAGAAACCCAAAAGGATTACGGATATGTTCTTGTGACCAATCGATGACAAATATTCCGTTACGGATTTGGGGGAAAATTGGGTGGGTAAGTAGACACCAAGTTCGAGCAGATTTTTAATTTGGAGTTACGAGTAAATTTTTTACTTTTTGCACTTAGATCCCTCTAAGAAAATTGGAATTGTCAAATGGTGACACCGAAACATAATTGATCAATATACAATTGCTACTTTGTGATTTGGGCATGTATGGGAGAATGGAAGGGCCTCGAATGTTAACATTGATTACTTGTACACAATTTTGGAAAATTACAATGTGGCCCAAAATTGTGTTTCCCATTATCCATTGCTCCAAACTACATGATTTTTGTTATTCTTTCCTCAATATAGAAATAATAAATATTATTATTTTTGAGTCACATGTTTGAAAGCGCGGGTAGATGTTCTAAAGTAACTTACAGTTGATTACATAGACGAAGTTCCACTTCTCTCTCTTAAGGCATTTTCTCTGCCTTCTCTCTTAAGCAACAGGAACCGACCAGACCCAATTTTCACGGAGGGGGCGCTCCTCGCCGGTGATCCTTGCCGATCGCGCCACCCTCCTCCGTCTCCCCACCTGAACCCACGCTTTTGACCCAAAAAATTACGGTGCTTTTCTCCTCTTTTCCGGTCATTTCACGTCGGAAAATCCTGT
>JAULKK010312126.1:0-22051 GCA_032355705.1 Rubia peregrina
CAATATGTCACAATTTACAACCAAAATCATGATAATTTATCACAGCCACAATCAAAACGACAGTCCAAAAATACCAGACTTATTTGATCTTATTTGATTGCAAAATGCGCTTTTGATCAATCTCTGATACGTAGTTCCCGTATTTTTCATGGCAAATGACATTTTTACGTAACAAAATTTCCCAAAGCTTGTTTTGAACGCCGTCTTCTCGGCATCTTCTGGGTTCATTAGTTTTTTATGGTATCCTTTATACGCATCCAAAAAGGCTATAATTTCATACCCCAAAATAGCTTCAACCAACTGGTCAATCTTAGTCAGAGGGTAACAAGCCTTTGGACATGTCTTATTTAGATCAGTAAAGTCTATGCACATTCTTCATCCTGCATCAGCCTTTTTAACCATCACTATGTTCGCCAATCATTTGGGATATGTTATCTTCTTAAGGATACCCACCTGAAGTAAAGCTTTCAACTCTTGTTCAATTGCTTGTTGCCTGTCACTAGCGAAACTTCACTGTTTCTGCTTGACTAGTTTTACTGAATTGGTGATGTTCAAAGAGTGGGTAGAATAACCTGGGTCAGCTCCTCCCATGTTATGTACGTTCCATGCGAATGTGTTCTTATGTATTTGTAGGATTCAGGTGAACTTTTCTTTCTCTGGATGTGAAAGATGCTTCCATGTTTTAATACACTTAGAAGTGTTTTCGCCATCCAAAGTAATGAATTCAGTTTCTCCCACCAGATCTACTGCTGACCCTCCCTGGCTGAGTAAGCCGTTATCTGAAATAGTGCAACTATCTTTGCTTGCTCTGAAGTTTTTCCTGCTTTCATTGCGCTGACCATACACTGCCTCGCTATCTGTTGGTTTTCACTTATTGTTGCTATTCCGGCTGGAGTCAGAAACTACATTAATAAATGATACAGAGACCATATCACCTTTGTTGTATTCATCCATGGTCTTCCAATGATGGCGTTAAATGAACTCGGTGCGTCCATGACCACAGAGTCACACAAGATGGTACAATTTCAATCATTCTCCGCAACGGTGACAAGCAACTGTATGTTGCCTAAGGGTGTCTCTGTTTTTCCTGTAAATCATACTAGCGAAGATGTGGACATTTTTAGGTCAGTCCTCTTAAACCCTAATATATCTAAGAAATTAGCTAATAGGATTTGAACTGCACTTCCGTCATCCACAAATACTCTATGAACCGTTGCATTCCAATTTTAGTGATGATGACCATTGGGTCGTTATGAGGTGAAGCATTTGGAACTGCATCCTTCTCGCTAAATGTAATTATCTCATCCGAACAAAACCTCTTGTCGGCAGGCTCCTGTGGTGGTGAATACCTAGCCTTGGCTTTCCAAGCATTGTTGGATAGTGATTCTGTTGACCCATGTATAGAGAGGATTACTTTTTCTAGAGCTTCAGTTGCTGCGTTCTCATTATAATCCACCACCGCTGTCATATTCTAATTTCTGTTATTTGTTACACCCCAGATTTTTTTGCTATGGAGCTTCCTTCATTGTTGGCTTCGTTGTAATGGCTTCCCCCATCTTCCTTCTTGTATTAGCTTAGATAGCCATTTCTCAGGTTCTCTTCAATCTTCCTTCTCAGACCTCTACAATATTCGATGCCATTGCCATAATCTTCGTGAAATGCAAAGTAGTATTCTTTGGATCATTCGTCAGGGGGTGTTATTATCTGTGTCGGTTCGCGGTATGATTCTCCGTGTGCTTACCATATTTCCGTTCTTATTTTTTTCAGGGGTGTATCCTGGTATGATGTGACCTGCATCTCTGGTTCTCTTCGGGGTTATTCCTTTTACTTTCTTTATAAACCCTATCTGTGTATCTTCCGTCATTCCTTTCTCACCTCGCTCCCACTATATTTTGAGGTTATTTGCTTCCCCATTCTCACATATTGCTTGATTATTTTTTGCAAATCCCTTGGGTTCTCGGGCATGTTCTTCATGATCTCTTTATAGAATTCTCCTGATTGTATGCCCCCTGTAAATGCGCACAAGGAAGATTGGAACGACAAATCTCAAATTTGCAAGCTTTCGGTGACGAACCAATTATGATACTCTGTGAGGCTCTCATCACTTCGTTGAGTAATATTGTTTAGGTCTGCAATTTTTTTTATGACCTCTGCTTCTGATATAAGCTACCCAAAAATAAATCAGACAATTTTGGCCATGACCTAATACTTCCTTTTGGAAAGTCTTCATACCATGTGATCGATGTTCCCGATAAAAAATAGGAAACATGGGAGGTCGTCGTCGTACCTCTCAAAGATGTAATTTATAGCCCTTTTTGCTTACTAACTACAACTAAGTAGCTAGTGGCAAGTCGGGATCGTCCACAGAGATGGGGGATATTCTCAAGTGTTTGCTCATAAAATGGTAAATACTACGCTAGATATATATACATACATATAACATTGCATAAAGAGAGGGGGTTTGGTTTGGTTTTTCTAAGTTAACAATTTAAAGAAAAGTTACACTAATAAAGCATACAATTACTAAAATGTGTTTAAGTACGAATTATGGAGTCTTGGGGGCAATTGACTTATACTTCCAAGCCTTCTATCTATCATCAAACATATAACCTATTCAACACCTTTACTACTTGTTGTAAAGATAAATCTCCCATTCTTCTTTGATAGTAGTTTACGAGAGTGAATTAGACATCTCTCGCTAAACCTCACAAATGACCCCTTTAGTCGTTCAACTCCTAAAGGTATCACATTAATGGCATTAAGCTCAAAGAATCAACAAGGTTTGTAACACTTATAAACACTACATTGTGTCTAAGCATTGAACCAATTCATGCATTTACACAAGATTAGTTAAGAACGTTCGACGCTAATTAACTTCTCTCATTCCCTACACTAATAAACATGAAGAAGAATTCAACAACACCATATTTACCTAGCACTCATCAAATCACCAACAACATTAGAAATCCTAAGTCATGATTTTGGATTTCATATCAAAGAGGGAAGAATTAGCTACTTTCTTCAAACCCTAACACGTAATTACAAAAGCAATTCATTTAATCAAACGTCCAACATCATAAATGAATTCAACAACCCATTTCAACACAATAGATGCACAATAGCAAAATATTAAATAGCTTATAAATAGATCTCAAGACATGGGCTTGGAAGTCTAATCAATTTCTCCCAAGGTTATGTTTAGATACTAGAGTTCATACTAATTAAAAAAGAAAATCAAACATGAATTCAAGAAGAAACTAAGGTAGAAAAATGGAAGAAAACTAGGGTTTCCGCTATTCTGAATCGGGGGAAAGAGTTGGAGAAGAAAGATAAAAGTGATGAGTATTTATAGTACAAAAATCCCAAAAAGCAATTCTGGGCAGATAGCCGTCGCGAGTCAAGTGACTTATTCCCTTTGGTCTTCATGTAGTTGTCTCCTCTTCCTTCCTTCAGGTCTTCAAAATTCTTCATAGTCTTCAAAATGGAGTCTTCAAGGTCTTCAAATCTTCTACAATTACTTCATCACACGGAATCCTTGTTACAACTGACAAAAGCGATAAAGTTACTTTTAACTCTAGTAATAGAATTTTAAGGTAAAATAGAGTATCCAAAGTATAAAAGGCTACCAAAATGAGTACAAAATATCCAAATAACTATATAAAACGGACACACCAAATATCCCCACACTTAAACCTTACTCGTCCTCGAGTAAGAAAAGATTCAAGCATAAGAACAATCTACATGTCCCTATCCTAATACTAATATTCCCCCTAAGAAAAATCTCACAAAACTCTCAACTTTCTAATTCCCCAAAAGTATATATCACATAGACCCCTTTTCCTAACTCTACCCATATATACTATCAATTCCCTAATTCTAATCCCGAATTGATATTCCCCTAAAGTCTATGGTATCAAGTGAAGCTAAAAACCAAATATTAAGTGTTCAAACATAAGCTTAACTTTATACCAACAACACATATACCCAAAGGAACGAAGCACACCAAGAATCATGAATTTCATATCTTGCTTCGTTTTCCACGCTAACTTACCCAATCCCAAGAAGTGCCATGATGTTAGGCTACCCGATCAACCAACTTTCAACTACAACCTTATGACTCCAACGCCGGTAAATGAGTAGATGGTAACATAATTTCTTTTTCTTTTTCTCTTTTTATCTCATTTTGCCTAGGAGCCCTTTCCGGCTTTCATCCTAGCCACACATCATGTTTCTTAGGCTCACATCTCACCCACATTTAGCCTCTTATATTTTTCCTAGGCCGCCCTTTCGGGTTTTTGACCTATCCGGTCCCCCAATGTTGCCTAAATTTCCCTCTTGGGTTTTCAACTTAGCGGTTATTTTCTTTATTTTTTTTATTTTTTCAAATATTCCAAAAGTAATGGATTTAACCCATAAACAAATGAAAAATATCATGAAGGAAATCTAAGTATCCAACATCCCAAAGAAAACATCCTAAATAGAAATCATCCAAAAATAAAATTAAAAAACAACATCCAAAACTAAACAAATCCAAGTATCCAAAAAGCAAACAGCTACCCCCCTCCCCACACTAGAATCCTACATTGCCCTAAATGTAGACAAAACAGGGTGAAAAGATAAGACAAAGCAAAGTATGGGGGTATGCAAGAAAGAAATGCTCATTATCCCTGATGGGAAGAAGAACCACCATCTCCGTACTATTGTTGGTACTCGGTCATCCAATCCTCATTATGCCGATACCTGTCTCTGCAGCGCCCTGCTCTGGGATCAGTTCATGTGGAGCCACCAGCCTGTGCTCGCATATCCCAAACTGCCAATGCGAGCTAGTCGATCTCTGCATCCATGTCTAAAAAGTGCCGCAACATGTACAAATTGTGGTCGTACATCATACTGTGCAGGCAAGAAATCAAGGCTTCCAGAGGCTGCTGAGTGTGGTCGTGACTACCCTGCATTGGGTCCTGCTGCAGCGGGTCCATGACACATGGAATGGAACCCTCATCGGAATGAATAGGGAGGTTCCTAACCTCCTACTTGAAACCCCTGCTGCGCTCCCTATCTGGCTTGATTGCCAAGTCTGCCACCAGTGTGTCCCACTCCGGCTATGTATGCTGGGGCTATGGAAGCTTCATGAAAGGGATGCAACCAGCCCTGTACAACCACTGGAATGACTGCGGATTTGAGGTGGTCTTGATCAAATGAAAGTTGACCATTTAGGTCAACGTGATGCGGTAGGATAATCCTCGACCAAGCCTCGTCAATCCGTCAGGCAACTCAATACCCAAGTTGTTTCCCAGGAGTGTAATCATGCCTCCTGCAAAGATCTCATCCTTATTCTACCTTGACGCCTCTAGAATCCGTTCAACCCATAAATTTCCCAATGGCCAAATCTCGTCCCCTCACTGGTCAGCTCCCATAAGAATAGGATCTCATCATTGGGAACTTTTATCGCCTCAGTGCGATAAAAGAGAGTGGGGCAGAAGAGGCGGTGCATATACCGTAGCGTCGGATGAATGACATTGGGCGTCTTCCAGGCGATAGCATGCCAGAACGGGAAGCTCTCCTCCATAGTAGTTGTGCGTCTCTCTGGGTTGAGCCCATCCCTGATCTCCACGGTGTTTCACCTGAACGCTGCCATGATGTCTGAGAGAGTCATCTTGAAGGAGTGGTCATTCAAGTGGAAATGAATAAACCGCTCACAAGGCATCTCATCCACCTCCGTGTATGTCTTGACCATGGAAATGAACTCCAGTGTATACCGGGGATAGGTGGGCGCTCCTTGAGATAAGAAACCTCATAGACCCCCCTTGTCGAGGAGGCAAAGGACTGTCTCCCTGAGCTGTAAAGTCTCTAGAGCCGGTTCATCGGCGAAGACGGTCTCCTGGATCTTCCGGGAAGATAAGATGTCCCACCTCTGAGCGTAAGCACCGGTGATCCGATGCAATCCCATGAAACGGTCTGGGACTAGTGGTGGAGTAGGCTCGGCTGCTGGAGGAGGAGGTGGAGGTGGAGGTGGAGGTGGGGAGACGGACCTGCTCTCACTCTCTTATTCGGTGCCATGAATGTTCAGCACAACAAAAATATTAGAGGCACAATGAAATAAGAGATGCAATAATCATTCAGATGTTATTTCAAAAGACAATATTTACACTAACGAACATTCAACTTATAGCAATTTTACTAAAAATTATACTAAGCTAAAATAAGAAAGTTATCTAGACAAGCCAAGCTAAACTAAACTCAAAATGGGGAATAAGTAAAATAACCTAATCCAGGCCAAAATGAACCTAATAGAAACCAAACTATAGCAGAACACAAGTCCAATTTGCAGCCAAGATATCAACCAAAATTACAGTCATAATCAAAACAACAGCCCAATTTACATCCTAAGGGCTAAGCCAAAATCACTGGTAATCATCAGAGCACAATGTATCACAATTCACAGTCAAAATCAGGATAAATTATGACAGCCACAGTCAAAATGACAGTCCAAAAATATCAGTCTGCAATTAGAATAATAGCCCAAAATTCTAACCAAAATTTTAGCCACAAAATCGATAACTTATATTCACCTCATAAATATCAATCCAATGAACCTATTTACAAACATCAATTCACAAACATCAAATTCACATGAATCACAAAACTGTAACATTCTTCAAAATCTCCTAAATTATCACAAGTCATGAATTGAAAGTGATAAAGCAATTAAAGTATGAAATTGAAGAATGTTACCAAATTGAAGCTAAGAATAGTGAATTTGAATGAGCCTACAACAAAATTGAACCAAAATTTAGAAATTCCCCAAAATCTAGGGTTTTGGGTTCTTGTGTTGAGGTGAATAGATTTGGGGGAAATATGGTGGAAGATAGGTGTGGGGGAGATGAAATGGCGGTGTTTTTGGTTAAGGCCTGCCAATTATAGTGGTAGAGATCGGCAAAGAAAGACAGTAGAATAAACTGATCGGTGGCGGCGAGAAGAAATGGGCAGAACAGTTTTTTATACTCCAGCATCGCTAGCGCGACAAAGGCATTGCGAGTCGCGACGCTGGGCCAAAAATAATTTGAAAATCCTGGGGAGGGAAACCTAGATGTTCTCGGTGTAATGATGGGTCTGAATCCATGTGGGTATTCACGTACGTTGTCGTTGTTAACATTATGATCAACCATGCACTAGTAAGCTGGTGAATTGGTCCGAAGGGTAGCAGGTAGACATAGCTAAAGTAGCAAACTAGGGTTAGCTTTGTAACCCTAGAGCCATCGATAAGGTGATTCATCCCCTTTTCCTTTTTAAGCCTAGGGAGAAGCGTTTGTGGTGTAGTGTCTGGGACGTAAACGTATGGGGGAGACTCAGATAAGCACGTCGTTGAAGTCCCTGAATTACGGAGGCAGTGCCGTTGGAAGATTACATGTGCACTCTATGTGACAGGTATGGGGAAGTGTTGATCATCGATCACACCACGTGTCACAAACACTAGAATAGGTTCATAGTTCTTGTATGTGATGAAATCAAGAATAGAAATGGCATTAATAATGTTACAAAATATTCCTCAAGTTTTAGTTTATATAGTTTATTCTGGTGATCAATTGCATGCTATTAGTTTTAGTAACCTACCCTCATCTCAGTGCTTGTTTTACCAACACTGATTATTCCTAACACGTGGTCAGATTGACGACCCGATCATGGTTGTATGTAGTTGATTATTAGTTTCCTAACATCTCTATGGATGACCCCGGTACTAGCCACTATCTACCAATCTTGGTAGTATAGTAGTAGAAACGGGAGAGACAACACAAATTTCATATTTGATCACATCGTTCTCTCGGTTCAATTAGTTGGTGGATCTTCCGTGATTGATTAAGCAAGGCCGGGAGGGAACAGGTCAGCAAGCAACCGAATCAGAATCACAATACACAGCCATTTGTAAATAACTATATGAAGAGAAAAATAAACCCTGAGCAAGATGAATCTTAAGTAGTTGAGAACTCGAATCGCAACTTGCCAGTGAGGGACATAAGAAGACTTCATAAACTAATCAAGCATATGAATTGAATAGATAAGCTTATGACGAGTAATGTTAAAATAAATGAGGCAACCAATCGGGCACTGATACTGTTCAGGATCATCGTAAAGGGGACCTTCAACACACGGAAGATCATGTTGTTGCTCTATAGGAAAAGAAGCTGGTTTAGAGGTGATAAACATGTGCCAGGTAAAATATACAGGGCATATTTGCGTTGTGAAAAAAATATCCAATCTGGTGTTCTAGCAATCTCTATACCCTATAAATATTTAAGTGGACCAAGATCTTTTTGTGAAAATAAGAGCTCTTGAATTTAGAGATGAGCGATGAAGAACTACTAGCAATAATCAAATCAGCCACATAGACAATCACATGCATAGAAACGGAACCATGGGAGAATGAAAAAGGAGAGTAATCGGCTTTACTCTGAACAAATCCAAATGCGCGTAAAGCATGAGCCAATTTGGCAAACAAATTGCGATGAGATTTCAGAAGGTGGCATACCTGTCCAGGGGGCACATGATAGTCAGGGGGTGCCTAAACACCTCTCTATGTAGAAAAGCATTATGCATATCCATTTGATGAAGTTCCCAACCATGAATGAATGGAATTGTTAAAAATAGGTAAATCGAACCCATCTTCGCAACAGGAGCAAATGTCTCAGTACAGTCAATTCCATAAATATGACGATTTCCAAGAACCGCCAGACGAGCTTTGTGACATTCAATGGTACCATCAGACTTGAACTTGGTAAGATAAACCTATTTGCATCCAATTACAGTCTTATCAAGAGGTAGAGAAGCCCTGGTCAATGTCTTATTTCGCTCAAGAGCATTAATTTCATCGATCATAGCATCATGCCAGTGGCAATGCTTTAAGGTTGTAGGTTGAACAGATGTTTTTGGTGTGGCGGAAGAGTGGTTGTTTTCATTGTTTGAGACATTGGTTTTGCCGGAGGAAGAGGCTATCGTAGGAACAAGAGAAAAGAAAAGTTGAAGAAGGAAAGTTTGTTATGGCTCTGATACCATGTAATTTGGTAATAAATTGGTTAATGAGTCTCTTAGGAGCTCTCTCTATTCATTCTGTATTAATAGATATATTATACACAGGATAAGCACGGAAAGTATCTTTACACCCTAAATACAATATTGACTAAATCAATTTGTATCAATCATATAAATCATGCTTACTAACAATGATATGATTGATATATATTCTCATTCCTTTCAAATACATTCTTGCAACATATATATACACTTCACTGGTCATTATAATAAAGTATCGAAACATTAAGCTTTTACATGGTATCTGAGCATCTCTGATAACCAGCAACAGCAACCTGTCTTTTTTCCCAGAAAAAACCTTTGTTTCCCAGGGACCACTCTCTCTGGCGTCATCTTTAGATTTTCCATTCCAGCTAATTTTCCCAGCAAAGTTCTGATTGCCGATGAATTCTCTTAGCGGCAATGAGTCCTCTCACCGGAGGTCATTTTCAGTTCCAATTTGCCGGTAAAGATCCACGGCAACAATATTTTATTTCAGTTAGGTGTCCTTCTCTACCTTCTCAAATAGCATTATCAGCCTCAATTTCTCTTCCCGGTCTCAGTTCGGCACCCAAGGTTCATGGCTGAAATCTTTTATTTACACACACCCCCAAACTGTCCAGCGCATCATTTTGTTAGGCACGTTAAATTTACGCTCATGTAACTTCTCAGTGAATCATCTTCATGCGCTGGCCTTCTTTTCACACGTTAACTTCACGCACGAGCCATATTATTGCCTTCTTCTTACAGCCGCACATTGCGTGCTCTACCTTGTTCATTGGCATTATGACACATTTTCGTGGTATCTCTGTTTCTCTTGATTTAAGCATCATGACACCAAGTAGATTGTAGATTCTAGTGCCATAAAATATAAGGCATCCTCCTCCAATGATGTTGAACATGTACCACCCTATAACAGTTGTAACAATATCATTATTGGTAATAGTTTTCAATTCCCTAGTGCTCATGTAGGTGATTCTTGAATTTGTAAGTCTATCTCTTTATGATGTGATTTTTTGTTCCTAATATAACTAATAGTATCGTTCGGTTAGGAAATTGACTTGGGATTTAAATTTCGTTGTGTGTTTTGATGATCGCTCATTTATTATTCCGCATAAAATCACTAAGGATATTTTGGGTCATGGTCATTGTGAAAATGGTATTTATGTTTTAAACTATGGTGCATCTACTTTATTGTCTGCTGTGACTCAAATAAGTCACGTGCGTCTTTTGAAACCTGGCATGCTAGACTGGGTCATATTTTGCATTCCATTATTTTTGGTTTGCGTTCTTCTGGATCCTTATCTGTCTCACCGATTTTGCCTAAAGCCACCACTTAGCAATGGGCTAAAGGAAAACGTTTATCTTTTCATGCAAATAATAAACGTGTCGACATAATTCATTGTGATTTATAGGGAACCTCTTCTGGTTTATCTATTGATGATTTTTCAACTATGCTCTTTTCCTTGATGATCACTCTTGGCTCTCTTGGTTTTACCTGCTATGCTGAAAATCTAATTTTTGGGATGTTAATCGCCAATTTGAGGCCTTTGTGGAGAACCAGTCTTCTTCCACCATTAAGGTATTCCAGAGTGATGGAAGAACTGAATTCGTAAATGGTTTCTTACATTCTCATTTTTAGACAAAGGGCATTCATCATCATATTTCTTTCACATGTACTCTTGAGCAGAACGGTCGAGTTGAGCATAAGGACCATCAAATTGTTGAGATGGGCTTGTCTATACCGCTCACATGTTTCTCTTTTCCATTCACCTCACGCTTTTGTTGTAGCCATTAATACCATCGTTTCCCACTCCTGTTCTAGGCGTGCGATCACCATTTGAAGTTATTAATGGTCAGGTTCCCATATATACCAATTTCCATGTGTTTGGTTATCATGTCTTTCCTTTCATTCACCCCTTTGCCGACCACAAGTTGTCTCCCACGGTATTCTGGGTGTATTTATTGACTACAGCTCACAGTATAAAGGTTTTCGGTGCCTAGATTGTTCAACTTGTAGAATCTACGTCATTCGACATACTCGTTTTGACGAGACATGTTTCCCCTTCACCCCATCCATTCCTTTGACTATCGATTCTCTACCTTCAGTGTTAAACGATTCTGCCTTTCCTGGTCCAAATTATGATTTGGTATCTTCTTTGCCTACGGTTTCTCCACCAAGTCCTACACCTTGTTATATGTGTTCCCCGGACTCGGACCAGCGCGTGGCCGCACCGCCTGCTCTCATCTAGCCGATTGTTTCTCCGGCCACCTCTCCCAGCTTATCAGATTCTTTGGCTGAGGATTAACCAGTGGCGACTTCTCCTCCTCGGTCGCCCCCAGCTTGCACTATTACTATACCAGTCTTTCTCTCTGAGTCACTACCTACTCGCACGCATCAGATGACTACCATGACAATGGATGGTTCTCGATTCCCTCGGTCCTTCTCTGATTATGAAGTATCTGATTTTCCTATAGGTCTAATTGCTCAGACCAAACCCCATGACTATCGTGCGGCTCTTCGTGATCCTCGTTGGGTTTCAGCCATGGATAAGGAAATGCATGCACTTCGCCACTAGCATACTTGGGATTTGGTTCCTAGCCTTCCAAATGTGAATGTTTCCAGTTCTAAATGGGTTTTCCATCTCAAGTACTGTCTTGATATTACTATTGATTGCTACAAGGCTCGACTAGTTGCGCAGTGTTTTTCTCAGATTCCAAAATATGATTTTGTTCATACCTTTAGCACTGTTGTGAAAGTGTTCATTGTTCGTACTATCCTTGTCATTCCTATCCTGCGTTGTTTCCTCCTTCATCAGCTAAATGTCAAGAATACTTTTCTCAATGGTGTTCTTGACGCTCATATCTACATAGCCTAACCAGTTGCATACAAGGACAATGCTCATCCTTATTATGTATGTTGTCTACGAAAAGCTATTTATGGCTTAAAGCAGGCTCTTCATGCATGGTTTTAGCATTTCGGTACTTACCTCTACGGCCTTAGCTTCACTCGTAGCTCGGCTGACACGTCATTGTTTATCTTTTCTAAAGGTAATACTCTTCTCTATCCCTTAGTATATGTGGATGATATTATTCTCACTAGAAACGACTCATCGGCCATTCGTCAGTTCATTGCCAGACCTGATAAGGAGTTCTCCATTAAGGACTTGAACTCTTTACATTACTTTCTCGGTTTGGAGGTAGAGTCTACTTCTTTGGTTTTGTTTTTGGGATAGGCTAAGTATACCCGTGATATTCTTCGTAAAGCTAGGATAACTGAAGCTGATGCGGTCTCTACGTCATTTCTCCCTCAGTCTCTTCTTCACAGTAGTACTAGTGGGAAATTTGCCAATCCCACTCTTTATCAGTCACTGGTTGGTGCATTGCAATATCTTATTATCACCTGTCCTGATCTTTCTTTTGCAATTAATTATGTTAGTCAGTATCTTCAGGATCATAGGGACGATCACATTTCCACAGTTACTTGTATTCTCCGTTATTATCATGGGACTATGCACTATGGTTTGTTTTTTCGCTTGGACCGTTCTTCTGAGGTGTTGGGCTACTCCGATGCAGATTAGGCGCGATATCTTGAGACTCATCATTCTACATATGAGTATGATGTCTTCCTTGGTGGGAATCTCGTTTCTTGGAGCACTAAGAAGCAACCCACAATTTCTAGTTCGAGTACTGAGTCTGAGTATCATGCTTTAGATGATACTGTGGCAGAGGTAGTCTGCCTTTCTCATCTCCTTCGTGATCTCCATTTTCCCTTGTCCAGTCCCTCGCTTTCGCTTTGTCATAACGGTGCCATTTTCTAGCTCAAAATCCCATTGCACATAAGCAGGCGAAACACATTGACATTGATTATCATTTTGTTCGTGAGCTGGTTTCATCGAACAAGTTTTTTCTACACCATGTTCCCACTTCACTCTAGCTTGTAGATATTTTCAAGAAATGATTGTCTTGTCCTTTATTTGAGTGTTCCTGACCCAAGTTTTGTGCCTCCGAGCATCTGACGCTTCGCTTGAGGGGAGGGTGTTTGGATAGACGATATCGGTGATTGAGATTTGGTTGAGATATGATAGGATATGATATGATTGATAGATATTTTCTTTCCTTTCAAACTCATTTTTGTAACCTATATAAACTGCCCTAGTTATTATAATAAAGTATCTAAACATATAGCTTTTACTGTTTGTTATATTTATTAATTGTCACATTATTATTATAATAACAATATATATTCTTAAAACCAATTTTGAGTTATAACTTTTTTGTATGTTTTATATGGATCTCATGTTTCACTATTTTATTTTTAGATAAATAAATTAAATAGATCGTGAATATTGTGTTACATAATCACTCGATGCATTTTTTAAAATTCCATCATTTTTTTCTTTATGTATTCAACACATTTTTTATCTTTAATAAAATCTCTGATTTTGCATATTTGAAAATTATGTTAAGAAAAATTGATATGAAAAAATATGCATTACCAAGTATTTTGAATATTCCATGTGATACTATTATTTTTAATCTAAAAATAGATATATTGAAATAGAATATAGAAAAAGTCAAAAGTAAATATTATAAAAAGGACAAATGGAGTACTACAACTACTATTTGAGATGTTTTATTTTTTATTTTTTTACTTGTTTGTTACTACTCCTTAGTTAAAACTCATCATTAGAGCACCTGCACTGGTGTAGTCCAATTGTGGACAACTTATCCCACTATCTTCTTTCAAACCCCTCATTTTTCATCTTTTACTTATAGTTATTCAGCTTCTCACATCATCAAACCACGTACGTATCATTATTTTTTATCCACGTTATTTTTTATACTATGCTCATTATTTATTTATTATATTGTTGATATTTAAAAATATATAAATATCAATTAGAAAATATTTTGTAAAAATGAATATTTCATTACAAGATAATTTATTGGTAATACTTTTATAAACAAAAGATTTTTGTTCTTTTCATTTGTCCATGTTGTCATGCAAGTCAAATGGAAGAAGATAAATGGAGAATTTGGGGTTTGAGAGGGGTAGTCCAAAGTGATCTTCTAGTAGCACAAAATCTGAAATGCAAACTGAAAGCCCCACTGTCTGTAAGAGGTCAATTATTCAGAATGAAAAACCTACTCAAAAGCCCCACCGTAGATGCTCTTAGCAATCGATACTGTTTAAAAGTACTTTTTACTAAATAATGATGTTTAAGAAGCATTTTTGTTGATGCTCCCTCTCTCCCACCTCTATTTATACTCTCTTTTTCTTACACTATTTTCTATCAAAATTTGATTGTATATTTGAATATATATATATATAAACAATAATATTATCATGTATGATATGGTTGAATTCGTCATAACGAGTAGTTTTTATGTATCAAATTTTTATTTATTTTTATTTTATGTAGGTAAAAATATTAACGGTCAAATATATTTTTTGAACAACGTAATAATAAGTATTGTGTAAATACAATTGGGACAGATGATGTAAGTTATACTACCCTGTTTCGTTTAATGTGGCACCATAGCGTTATTGCTTAGATTTATGTGATTGAAATGAGTGGGTGAGATTAAATTTAGAAAGAAAAAAGTAGAATGCGTATATAAAATTGAAATAATCTTGTCATAAAAAAAACCAAATCCAAAAAACAATTAAACAGAATACCTCCAAATATTTGATAAAAATAAATTTAAACCACATGTACATTGCCCATTTGGCCTACGGGCCATTTCATGACGTGAACGGTTGTTTTCTTCCTTTTGTTAGTATTATTATCCTTTCCTTTATGTCTTGAGTACTTGAAGATCCTTTTCTAAGCACGTGAACAAAGCCCTTCAAGTCCTTTTCGTGTTGGGTGATGGGCAAGGCTATAAAAGTCGAATCAAAGATTGATCTTATAGCTAGGCCATGTAGGTTTTGAAATTTGAGCTTACCTCTATTTTAAGGCATGATTCCATGTTTTCCCTTGAACTCTAAAGTGGCTCTTGAATACTCTATCAGTTTTTTTTTATATTGACACATTTTATTTTTTGAATAATCTTTTTTATATTAGCAAATTGCTCTTTGACAAATTCTATATTATTTTTATTCACTAAATTTACTTTTTGTTTTCCCAATTCAACATACACCTCTCATTTCACTTTTTTTTTAACTTGTGTCATTTAGAAGAGAGCCAATATTTAGACACCACAGGGAGTATAAATAGTCATTCTGTCCCACCATAATTTACACACTTATTATTTGACAGTCAACAGTTACAAACATTGACCACATATTTGAATGGATATATAAACAATAATACTACCGTATGTGATATTGTTGATTCGTTATAATAAGTAGTTATTAAATATCAACTTTTTATTTGCAGATATTGTACTTAGTTAAACATAATAGCGGTCAAACATATTTCTTGAACACTGTGGGAAAAATATGCGCACCTTATACTAGAATGAAAGGAGTATAAATTTCTAACCCAAACTCAAATTAAGAATTTGACTCGAACCGGCACGATCTACCTCAACTTGAAATCTGATTCTGACTTGATAGATTTCGATCTGAATCCAAACTTGATAAGACCGGACTCAAATTGAATCTAATTTTGACCTGAGAGATATCGACCTGAATTTGAACCCGACACGACCGACTTCAACCCAAAACCGGAATATGATCTGATAATATGGACTCAAATCTTACCTAAATCTGAATTTGAACTCGAGATCAACCCAAACCCATAAACAACCCGGACCTGATTCAACCCAATAAATCAGCTATGTAACACTACACATACTCAATCCAAAACCGGTGTAGTTCTAAAAAATCAACTTGTTTTTAATATGAAACCAAGTCAATTTGGTTATGTGTCAAACTAATATGCGCTCTCCAACCCACGAGTTTTCTCCTATTTACTTTTTCACGATTGTCAATGACCATGTTTGACAGTCAATATCTCTAACTATATATAACAATTCCGCATAAAAACTGAAATTTAGAAAACAGATGTTAAGATGAATTTAACAATATCTCACATGGTATTTTTATTGTAAATATATTATTTATTTTTAGTGTCAAAATTTATCAAATTTGTTTTGAAAAAAGTAAATAAACCAAAACTGATGGAACAAAGTTAGTATTGTTTAAACTTTCTTATCACAATAAAGTAGCATATTTATTTACTAAATGTCTAATGATGTGATTACATAAAGTCAACTTATAACAAATTTGAATACACAAAATTAAGCTAAAAATGCACAAGTATGCTTAAGTTTATAAAACTAATGAATAACTGTCAAATAAAGAGAGACATATAATCAGAAATATGATTTTAAATTAGTAATGAAAGAAAGTCGAAAAAATATTGATTTCAAAAATATTTTTGCAAAGGAACGGGAAAAAAAAGTGACGATCTCCTGTTAGTCTATTTTAACTTTAGGTTGGATGCTTTATGCAATTCTAACTTTATTCTAACTCTAAAGTCCTATCTCTATTTTTTTTCCAGGGACCTTTCCCCAATTTTTTCTAGAGACATTTCCCCTATTTCTTCCCAATAACTTTTACCTATTTTTCCATCATTTTTTTCCTGCTGTAATCTGCAAAACAATTATAGAAATTATACATCAAATAAATATTTAAAAATTGCAAACAACCACCATAATCCCAAAACAAAAAATCATTAACGTCAACTACATAACAAAAAATCAATTGAAAATCATAAATCATCGACTAACAAACAAAATTTTAAAAATATTTTTTTTTGAAAAACGTTAAAATTATCCCTAAACGGAAAATCATAACAATAAAAAACCATTAAAAAAAACTTAAAATGTCAAATTAAATATCAAATTCAAAATGTCAAACTGAAAAATTATAGACATCAACTAAGACTATGAAAACGTCAACTAAAAATAAATCAAAAAAAGTTAAATTGTCAGATTAATATCAATTTCAAAACGTCAAACTGAAAATCACAACAATATCAACAAAGTTTATATTGTCAAATTAAATATCAATTTTAAAAATTCAAATAAACATCAACTATGACTAGAAAAACATTAAATGAAAATCACAAAAACGTCAACAAAGGTTAAATTGTCAAATTAAATATCAATTTCAAAATGTCAATCTGAAAATAATAAACATCTACTAGTATTAGAAAAACATCAATCAGAGCTTAAATTGTCAAATTAAAGTTCAATTTGAAAACATCAAACTGAAAATCACAAACATCAACTACAATTAACCAAACATAAACTAGAAATCATAAAACATCGACAAAATTTTTAATTTCCGCATTTACTACTTACCTCTTAATGAACGAAAGTGGGGAATATCTCATTTGTCAAATATTATAGTAATTTCAAAATGTCACTGAAAATTATAAATATCAACTACAACTAACAAAACATCAACTGAAAATCATAAGATATCAACAAAAGGTTAAATTATCAAATTAAATATCAAATTCAAAATGTCAAACTGAAAATCATAGACATCAATTACAACTAAAAAAATCAACAAAAAATCACAAAACATTAGATAAAAAACATCAAATTTAATATCAATTTAAAACATAAAGACAATATAAGACCTTTTATGAGCATCAAATGCATGTATTTTCTAAACCATTTAACATCTATTTTGTTATCATTTTGTGGGTAAATTGCTAACTTCATATAAGTTTACATCATAAGGGGTTTAAATGATCATTGTCGATTTTCGTATATAAATCCTTCATTTTGTAACCTATTTTGAGTCTAATTGATTTTTATCCTTATGAGCATCTAGATTCTATTTTGTGAGTTTATTTGTAGATTGCTCGTAAGCACTTCAGATTAGTTTAGTGAAGTTCATTGGCAAGGATGATAGAACACTGAAGGCCACAAGTCAAAATGGGGTAGAAGATAGAAGGGTCAAAGATGGAAGACAAACAAGCGGATGAATTGTGATCTGTGAGTTTGAATCGACAATTGGAAACCATCCGAGAATAATTGGCCTCCAAGGTTTGGCACCATTGGATTCGTTATCTTGGGCACTATATATAAAATTGACTACAACAACTCCCAAATCGGATAAGTGGTTCACCCGTAGCGGAAAATACAAGTTGAAGGGGAAAAGCCAAGTTTTGGAAGAATAAAAAAATGGCACCCTGCGTGTATATTTGCACGGTGGGTGCCATGCCAAGTGCTGAAGAGACTAAGTTTAGGCGTGGGCCAGTGCCATGCCAAATCTCAAGTGCTTAGTATGCTTGAGAAGGACCTCCAGTCTGTGGGCCGCTTGCTTTCACGGACCACGTGCTTTTATACGGCCCATGCTGATGTGGCACTAGTGGTGCCATTAGGGTTTCACTAGGTTTTTCCAATCTTGGGCCTTTAAAGGCCCATTTATTTTCTCCTATATAAGGAGTCTTTACTCTGCTAGAGTTTAGTAAGTAGACATAATGTATATCTTAGTTTCTTGTAGATAGAAAGGATTAGGAGAATTCTCTCTCTCTCAAGAGTTCTTCTTCTTTTTTCCTTCTATTAGTACTTAGATCCATGACCATTAATTCAATTAATGCCATGGATTTAATAGTAGTAGAGTAGTTTATTTCTTGGGGAATTATTTGTATTCATTAATTGATATTGACTTTATGAGATTCTTAGATTTCCCTATCTTTATGTTATATGAATACTTGTACTTGATTTGTGATTTACGTTCTTGTAAGATGCATGTCATGTGTTTATGATGCACCCGTAGATTCATGTGTAGTATACCATCGTGTTAGGCTTGGATTTCTATCTTAGAAGTGTTACATTAGTGCTATTGTTGGTTCGAGAGTACCAGAGAGGTGAATGCATGCATGCTACCCCCGAGAGTACCATTTCAATCGTTAGAATCTAATCTAATTGGCTGGTTGTGTAATACTGAATCATGTTAGGGAAACTTTGATCCTTAACTTGGGGAAACCATTGGCTTACCCCGGTAGTATAAGCATGATAATTTGTAGCGACTGGGGTTGTTGCGTAGCAACTAGATTCGTTTCAACTCTAGAGTCATCACGAGATACCAATTTCTTTTCCCCTCTAGGCATAGGGACTGGTGTCCATAGTGGAGTGCCCGGGATGTATAGTCCTCACTCTCATATCTAGTGGTTGTGACCTACGCAAATGATTTGTTCCTTTAAGCCGTGGCTCGTTAGCATTGAAAGTAAGATTTACGGGGAAATAGAAGTGGATCCATAGTTCATTCAACGTAATTTTCGTAATTACGGAGGCGGTGTGGAATTCCCAGTTATCTCGTCTCTATGTGATGTAGTCCACTTTCACCATTCTATGGCCACTCGCTCTCGCACTCTCTCTAAGGTACAAAGATTTTTCTGAATATGATATTTTTTGTTTATTGAGTGCTTTATATGCTAAGACCGAGCCACGAAGTCATTGCTTGGTTGTTAAGGATCCTGATTGGGTTGCAACCATGGATTCCGAAATAGATGCTCTTCACACTCAGCAGACGTGGGATTTGGTTGCTCGTTCTTCTCATGAAAATGTTGTTATCTCAAAATGGGTGGACAGTTTGAAGTATAAGACTGATGGCTCACTTGACAGGCATAAAGTGAGGCTAGTTGCTCAAGCCTTGTCACAACTACCTGACTTTGATTACGATCATACATTTAGTCCCGTGGTGAAGGATTATACTGTTCGCACTATTTTATCTTTGACTATTTTTCGTAATTGGCCTTTACTACAGCTGGATGTGAAAATTTCATTTTTAAATGGAGTTCTTGATTCTCCTATCCATATGGAATAGTCCACTGGATACAAAGGCCCTATGCATCCAGATTTTGTGTGTCGTCTAAGCAAGGCCGTCTATGGTTTGAAGTAAGCTCAACGTGCTTGGTTTTAGCATTTTATCTCATTTTTTACTAGCCTGGGGTTCGTATGCAGCTCTTCTGATGCATTTTTATTTGTATTTTCACAGGGTGCCTCTCTTTTTTATTTGTTGATGACAATATTCTTACTGGGAACAATGGTCGTCTCATTCACATGTTCATTAGTTGGGTTAATCAGTAATTCAAGATTACATATCTTGACACTCTGCAGTATTTCTTGGGTTTTGAGGTTGTTCGTACTTCCGACGGCTTATTCCTTGTTCAAGCTAGATACGCCATGGACATTTTATTATGCGCTGAAATGTAGGATTCCACACCTGTTGCCCTTCCTTTTGTGGTTTTTCCACTGCTTGTTAGCTTTTCTGATATGCCATTTGGAAATCCCCTACTTTCTTACTCTCTGGTTGGTAGACTTCAGTATCTTTCGATTACACATCCCGATTTGTCTTAATCAGTACATGCAGGCTCATACTGATGATCATTTCCAAGTTTTCACTGGAATATTTTGCTACGTGTATTAAGGAATATCAATATTATGTGAATATTACTTGTAATTGTAATTAGATTTAGATTCCTTTACCTTTTCAGTATAGGTCTGTGTACCTCTATATAGTGTATCCCAGGGAATGAATAAAACACATATTATTACCCTTATTTTCTACATGGTATCAGAGCCTAAAATCATGTAACCCTATGAAAATTTTCGCTGCCGTTCTTGAGACATTGTCGCCATTTCTTCCAGCTGTGCATTTATCAAAAGCGCCGCCGATTTCCACTGCCACTGCTCGCCGATTCCATCCCACCAACTGCTGCACCACTCCTCCAGGTGTTGCAATTGTATGACCATCAGCTGCAATCCCATCCGTTCATGCGCTGCTCTACACGCACCAAAACAGTTCCACGCTCCGCCACCGGTGCTTTAACCATACCGTCGATATGCTCTGCCTTTGATCTACAACTATGTCTACACCTGGTTCTAGTTTCGATGCTGCCGAGCACGTCTGCATCGCTGCTGAAGCTGAAGCTAATAAGCTACAGATCTCAATGTCGCTGATGTGATTGCAACTTTACTCAAACAGTTGCAATTACAATCTGACTCCGGAGGATTTATCTCTGCTGGTCGATCTCTGAATGATCCTTACTATCTTAGTACTACCGATGGCTCTGCTTTTTCAATCTGTCACATCATACTGAAAGGTGAAGAGTCTTACTTGAATGGTCTGCTGCAATTTCTGGCTCTATGATTGCCAAGAAAAAGATTGGTTTCATTGATGGAACCATTACCAAATCCCCGGATAATCATCTTTACTATCTTAAAAGAAGGAACCATGCTGCCAATGCCCTTCCAAGAATGTGAGAAATATATTATCTATCAATTTCTCCTTGGTCTTGATGAAGGCTATCACACCTTGCAATCCAAAATCATGACCACTGATCCTTTTCCACCTGTCGTGAGGGTATATGCTCTTGTTGCTCAGGAGGAGAATCACAAAGCCATCACTTGGTCTAGCGAGTCTTCAACTGACTCTATGACATATGTTGTACGATGCCAACCATCATCGAGTTCTTTGACAGTTTCTCTCACTTTAACTTATTGCAAGATTCTCACATGTACGCACTGCCATCGCAAGGGTCACGATAAAGACACCTGTTTCAAGCTCACAGGTGTACCAGATTTGTTCAAGGAGTTGAACAAGAAATCCAAGAAGATGGGGTCATCTCCACCGACCGCCACCGCCAGGAACAACAGACCGGCCGCCGGCATATGCTAAGCTTTGTCGCCTTTTACCGGAGCTGCTGTGTCACCACCTGGATACGCCGCGGTAGCCGCCCTGCACACCCCTGTTCATTCTGACTTCGGTCCCACTCTATCTGATGACCAATGGAGTATGACCCTACATTTATTTAATCAGTTTAATATTGTGTCTGACAATGGGTTAGGTAAGTCTACTTTACCATGGATTCTTGATTCGGGAGCCTCATATCACATGACTGAAGACAAAGGTTCTCTGATTGATATTACTATTGTTATCAATTTAGTGAATGTTATATTTCATGATGGATCTATGTCATCTAAAACACAATATGGTTATATTCCTTTTGTA
>JAULKK010312135.1:0-11868 GCA_032355705.1 Rubia peregrina
CCCCTTGCCGTCCCCGTATCCACAATTTTTTAATTTTCCCGTTTCCCGTCCCCGTCCCCGTCCCCGTCACCGTACCCGTTTAGGTACCCGTCCCTATCTCGGTGAAACATAGGTTATCACGAGACTGTTACACTGATAAGTTATCAACTTGATCATAAATAATATGATCTAGTTGAGGATTGGAAAGCTTATTATGAGCAGAAGTCGGATAGGATAAGGTTTTGGGCTATTGCGATCATCCCGCTTATAATCACATGTTCTATTTACTCGACTGTATAATAGAGACAAATGGCCAGAATGTTTCGAGTAGTAGTAGGGAGATTGTACCTTAGGTTCGTAGGATTCGATGGTTGGGCTGAGCTTGTACTCTTTGTAATTGTACCAGTTATGTATATTTTTGGTTGCTTACATGATCATCAAAAAAAGTTCCTTTGTTTTTTTTTTATGTTGAACAATTGTGTAGGAATATTGCTTGTCATTTTTGCTGGTCACGCTCCTTTGTGTTAGGGCGTTTGGTTCCCGGGAGAGTGGTGTAGTGATGTGCGTGTCGTTCTTTGTGACGTCTTGGGTGAGTATCTTGCTTTGGGTTTTCAGCCTTGTTCATGAGGCATTATATGATTTCCCTATTTTAATTATGAGTTGAGGTTGTACCTATTATTGTGAACCTCCGGGTGGTTTTCCCGGTTAAGTTACGAAGTGGGGATTTACCCTTATTTGCGAAGCCACGAGTGATTTTCCCTCTTAAGTCACGAGGTGGGGATATAATCGTATTTTTGAAGCTACAGGTGATTTTCCTGCTTAAGTCACAAGGTGGTGATATACTCGTATTTACAAAGTCACAAGTGATTTTCCTGCTTAAGTCATGGTTTGGGGTTTTACCCTTATTTGCGAAGTCGCGTGTGATTTTCCTGCTTGAGTCACAAGGTGGGGATATACCCTTACTGGATACTTGTTGGATACATAGTTTTTTTCCTCCTAGAAGACTTTTTTTTATGCATGTACATCCACAATCATTTTGTGTATGGGATTGGAAAGCATAGTTAGCGACCATATCAAGACTTATGTATAATACATCCGTAAGTGGTACTCTAGGTCTACGCATGATATTTCCTAAGGTTGGTCATGTGCCACATATTTGGGACAGCTGTTTTATTCATCTGGGCTAAGGAGTAGATGTTACATTTGTAAGCCTCTGCTATTTTTTACGGGCCTTCCCACATGGGGCATAATTTTTTCTATTTTATTTGCTAAACTGGCTTCGTTCTATTGTAGGATCAGGGTTCCTACTTTTAACAGGGGGTTTTTCACCCGATCATTGTATGAATTCACCACCTTCTATTTGTATCTAGCTTCTCTGATAGTCGCTAATTGACTGCGCTCTTCCAGGGTATCTATATTTTCTCTAATATTGTTTGGTTTTTTAATCTCATCGTAGTAGGTTCTTAGGCTTGGGATGCCTACCTTTGCATGAATGACTTCAAGCTAAACGGTGTTTTCACTGTTGGGATGTGGGAGTGGTTCGGTAGACCGACATGATGGTTGGTAGCTCTTTGATCCAACTTGTATGCTTCTCTTCTAACCTCTTTTGGATCCTCTGAACTATCATCCAATACGTGACTTCCACTTTCTCATTAGCCTGGGGATGTGCTACCGAGGTGAATTTATGACTTATTTTTCAAGTTCTTGCATCATTTGTTGAATATTTCGCTTGCAGAATGTTCCTATTGTCCGAGATGATAGTTTTGGGTATGCCAAAATGGCAGACGACGTTTTGCCAGACAATTGTGATTGTTTCTTTGGTAGTGATTCTGTTGAAAGGCTTTGCTTCGACCCATTTTGCCAAAATAGTCGATAGCTACGATGTGGGAATTTTTCTCTGCCTAATCCAGCTGGGAAGGGGCTAACGATGTTGATTCCCTATTTGTCAAACGACCGGGTGTTGTAAAATACAGTCATCTCTTCTTGGGATCTTTGCTGATTTGTGGCGTTTTGCTAGCGGCTATGAATTTTTGGATAAAGGAGTATGTATCCTAAAATATTGCTAGCCACTAGTAGTATTCTGACTGAAGAATTTTCTTGTCTAAACTGCGGCCACCTTGGTGTGATCCGCACCATACTTTGTGCCTGTCTCTGATAATGTGTGCAGATTGTTGAGGTTTTCCGCATGTTAGCCATGGCGTTAGGTACCCTCTCATGATAGGGTTGTTGTCTCGTAGCATGCGTCGGTGCTTTGTGTTCAATTTTTTGCACTTTGTTCTTCTCTGTAGGGAGAAGGCTGTGTTCTGGATATTGTATGATTGGTCCCATCCACCTATGGTTTTCTTCTTGAATATAAGCCACCATTTTAATTGTAGTGTTGCAAATTAGGACTACTTTGACAGTTACATCATTTTGTTTACGGAGTGATGTATACCCTGGTGTTGCTAATTTGTTTAGTGCATTGACCATTTTATTTTTTGATCGAGGGACATGTGTGATCTTGAAGTGATCAAGCAGTCACATGAGTTGCTTGGTCATGTCAAGTATTTGATTAACTGTCTTTTTTTCACAATGTAGTCTCCTGATACTTGGTGGATGACTATTTGTGTATCGGTATGAACGTGGATGCTCCGTATGTTCATTATTATTTCTAAGTCGAGTCCTTAATGAGTGCATCATGTCCTGCATTATTGTTGGTGAGGGAGAATTCAAAACATAGTGCATACTTTTGTTTGTTTCCTTCTAGGATAATGAGTAGGAGTCCATTTTCACAGGATTCATTCGAGAAGGTTCTATCCACAAAGAAATTCCATTCATATTGATCCATCTTCTTTTTTAATTTAGGTTGTTGTAGCTCGTGTGGTGTGGGTGATCAATGTTCGGGTGTAATTCTTTGGTCACATTTGCAAAAATTTTTTTACAATGCTTGGCCTTTAATGAATTTTCTCGGATAGATTATGATCTCATGTTCTCCAAGTTTGATGACCCATTTCCTTAGGCTACCTGAAGCTTTCGGATTGTGTAGGATTTAATTTATAACCTTATCAGTGTACATGCACCATGACTTTATGAGTTTGGAAGTAAGGACATAGTCTCTTGGCTAAGTTGATAAGTGTGAGGGTTAGCATTTTCATTGATGATTAATTATTTTTCTCCACCCGAAGGCATCAGATGATGTAGTGAACCGGGACCTGGTGGTCAGGCTCTTATCATACAAGGACTGAGCTGACAGTGGGTGGTGAAACTGCTAGGTTCAGGTATATGGTTTCGCCTTCTTTGGGGCATTGTAAATTGACTTTGCGTTCTTCATATACTTTGTAATGTTTCTTCATCTAGGTGAACTTAGACGCTTTCCTTAAAACATAGAAGAATGGCATGTGTTTTCCTGCCCCGTTAAAACGAGGTGGCTAAGTGCAACCAATGAGCTAGTGAGGATCAAAGAGCATGTTGACGCTGATGTTGAGTGTGACACCGAACTCAATGAGTTCGTGGGGAGGGAGATGGGGTATTCGAGTGTCACAGGTTGTTCCAGCCAACTAATAGGCTTGGGTCAAGGTGAAGATACAAACAAGAATAGTATTTCTCAGTGTGTCCCTTTTGAGGGTGACTTTGGACAAGCCATGAAAGTGAGTATCTTAGATTTAGAAGTCATGAACACCTATCTTCAAATTGTGAATTTTCAATCTTAGATGAAGGGGTGATTTATAGGCCTAGGCTATCAGATAAGTGAGTTGGTACTCAAGTCTACGAATCTTAAGTAGAATGGAAGATGAAGTTGGAGGCAAGTATGTAGGGGATGGATGAATATGATGCATGTTTTTCAGAGAAAAATGTTATGATTAGTAATTTGAAGAGGGAGTTGATGAATGATATGTGGTAGGAAAAATAAAGGTGGAGGTTTTTGGTAGAAAGACTCACGAAGTTGATCAGAAGATGACTATTATTTCTAAGGAGGCAGATTTTATAGATTAGTTGTTCGATCGGATAAAAGAGCCTCTGGTTGTACGCCATCATTTGGGAGGAATGTCTGACGAATGGAAAACCCGCTATGATGAGGCACTTGAATATATCATTCATTTATTGATAAAGTATGATGATATAAGAAGGAAAATTAAATGTCTGGTAGTCGGTTATTCTAAACTAGAGGCATGGTGTCGTACTCTTGAGTAGCTGCTCAAGGAACATCATGAGGTAAACGCAAATCTCCGAGAGGAGATTGTTAAGGCACTATTCATGAGACCATGGGTATATAATGATATGTTAAAAGTCTGTTGTTACCATTCTAAGCAACAAGTTGAGGAATTGCAGCGAAACTTGGAAACTTATACATACTCCGTATAGTTACTAAGTATGCAGCGACGCCGCATAGATAATGGGTCAATCATTGACCGTAAGTAATACTACACGAAATATATAAGGCAAATGGAGACCGTTGGGGATACACACGACGATGTGTATCAACACCTGAGTTGGAAGTAGGAGAAGATTTTTACAAGATGCGGATAATGATAGGAAAGCTTCGGTATTCGGGCTTCTTCATCGATGTGGTTCTGGAAGAGCTAGCACATCCAAAATTTTTATTAGTTGATAGCCTGGATAGCATTTTGATTAGTGATGTAATTAGTTTGCTTTATCGAGCGTGTATTATCATTTGTCGTAATAAAGCTGTATTTTGAATGGAAAGTATTTTAAGGTGTAGGACTGTTTTCACGAAGTAGTGTGTCGTATATTGGTTGATCTTGATTTATCATAGATTGGTGATAATATATATAGTTGAATTATTTTTAGGCAAAGTATTGCATTAATAACGTGTCATAGGTGTTGTATTAAGATCTTCAAGCTAGCGAATGCGAATGGGATAACGGTAAACTAGTGGCCGATAAGGGTGTATGTATGTAAATTGCTCGTAGTTCAAATGAAAGAAGTGTTATTGTTGGTTACTTGGGGATGATATGGTAATTAATGGTTGTGGGATTCAGGTGATACAACTCAAAGACAGGATGATTGTACGCTTGTGCAGCTGGATCGATGATTCTCTATTAGTGTGCAAAATCGTGGATGATTACGCTGTTTTTTCTGCGAGGTGTGGGTAACTCTATTATTATACGGATTCGCAGGTGATTTACCTACTTGTGTCTCATTAGTAGACATGAGTGGTTATAATGAAGTGAAGCTGTGAGTAGGGTTTTGTTTACTTATGAAGGTGTCATGCTGGCTGAGCATTGTGGTTTTTGGTGTATGCGAAGCGAAGATCAAAGGGTGTTTAACTATGGCATTGTATGATTTTTTCAAATTCTTTGAAAGTTTTTTTTTTGTAATTTTATTGATTTTGTGGTTCAGATTAGGCCCATGTGAATTATGTGGGCTTAGAAGTTAAAGGATTTCCAAAATCTTTGGTAGTGGGCTTGTGAATGGATAAGAATGGCACTTAGGCATGGTCTTTTTAGTTCCTTTTGTTGGGATGCATAATTATTTGACATTTTTTTCAAAAGTTTTAATAAGTGATTTGTTAGTTTTCAAAAATGAAAAGACTCGTCCTTTCCGAGGGAATAATTAATAATGGTTTGTTTCTTCAAGATTCTGCAGATGTTTGTAAAAGGGTTTGTTGTACTAGAGTTTTTCTCAGTTTTTATTTGCTTCTTTGTATTGATTATTGAGAAACATATTTTTTGAGTGCAATATGTGTGTAGGGTAAGTTACCGTTCATCATGGACTTTTCCAATGGCAACGGTTGTTTGTGATATCTGGGAGATAAATGGGGTTACTGAGAATGCCAAAATATCCTGGATTTAGGTTGGGTTTCTCACCAGTTATTGGGTAAACCGTTATCTGTGGGTAAGTTGGAGTAGTTACCCCTGCTGATGGGGGTGAGAGTCTAGCTTACATCCCTTAAAAGATGTACGGAATATCTCCATGTTATCCATAAGTTTTTTTATAATCTTTAGAGGAGTTTGAGTTTTCTAGAATAACATTATCAGATGCCTATTTCTTTTTATGATTTTTTACATTATTAAGGGTTGAGGTTTCCAAACATGAAATTGGGATGGAGGATGATGTAGAATCTCCACATACAAGGTAATTGGGCATGGAAACTGAAGGAAGTACTAGCAAAGTGAGCAGTTGCGACTTGCCCCTACTTGATGTAGAGGATGCTGCCTCTTCACGGGGAACACTTGGAAAATGGAGGTGGTGCATTGGGAGAATGAGCGACCATTCTTTAACTTCCCCCCTTTGAAGCCTTTATGGCCTTACTAGCAATCACAACTAGACAATTAAGTATTTATTTATATATGTAATAAGTTTGCAAGTAAGCAGTTGTAATTCTTCCTCAAGGAAGTTTCGTAGTTAAGCAAGCAACTTTGCTGCAATCCTAAGTTTTTGTATGTATCTAAGATTAATAAAGTACTTATTGATTATGATATCATTCCTCTTAATTCTTTAGTATTAATGTTTTTCAGGCGATGCTAATGTCACTTCATTTTTACGAAGCATATGGCCGAGTTAGCTTCCTTATGTTTGTAGACTGGTAGTTTGGTTGTTGTTCTTAGAATATATTTTTAGGTTATTACAATTTTACGAAGCTCATGACACGAAATGGACGTGTCATTTTTGCTATCTTAATCAGGGCTTTGAACATATTATGCGACCCTCTAACGGATAATGTTTCGATGTGTTATTTCTATATCCATATTCCACTATTCATATAATGTAACTCAATTTTTTAGTTGTTATTTCTTAAGTATCTAGTAACTATCCTATCTAACCATTTGATCAGTGTACGATTCCTGGGTTTGCTAAGTTAGTCTTTTGTCCATCTATTCTCGATTCAGTGTGTGTATTTTCATGGCTAAGCGACCTATATGATATTGATGTCTGTAATTTTTTTAAATACTGCCGCTTATTTTTATGCATCTACTTTTCACATAAAACTAATTGTAATACGCAGCGTACCTTTTTGGGCGGGTCATCTTTTAATGTTGCCAACTTACAATTGTGTGAACATTTATCGTTTCTGAGAGTTTTCCTGGCGTGGTTAGCTAAATTTCCACTCGCTGGCTTCCTTGGATACGAGGACAGTCTGTTTCCTCCGTGTGTTCATTGTGTAGTTGGTGGCTCTGGCGTGGGCTCCAACTTTTTCCGGGGAGTATTAAAACTCAGAATGAAAAATGATCCCCATAGACAACGCCATTAATGCAGGGAATTCTTTCCAAATAATAATAGCACCCAAAATCAACTTACGACAAGTTCTTGCTCCTTCGAGTACCAGCAAAAGTGAAGATCTAATGCACAAGTCAGTATTATTCTCGCTTATGCATATCGGGAGTAAAAAGTCACCCCTTTTGTCTGGTGTTCTCTGTCTTTATTCATAGAGTTACGATCATGTAACCACACCTCATTTCTTGCGCCCCCTGTTCCTAGATCATGGTCAAGTTTTAGGTGTCGTGGAAAGAAATGCTTTCCACTATTTTTGTGGTTGGTTTGTTTGTGGTGATGCAACTTTGTGAGCCTTCGTGGATTTAGCGTAACAGTCTGATTCAATGAAGCTACTACTTTGCATGCTCAACTTTGACTGACTAGGACTTGGTAGGTCACACACACATATAGAATTAGGATCATGTGAGAACACCCAAATATGTGAGAACAAATCCTGACCCCTTATTTACCTAGATCAATGTTCCAGATTTAATCACAAAATCTAATATTGTGGATAATTATTTTTGTAATTTGCAGATCCTATATTTGGGTCAAAATATTAATTGGATCATGATCAAATTTCACGTTCATTTATGCATATCTCCTAGCTCCGTCTACTCCATATTGTTCATTCAAAGATTCTGGGTTCATGTTCTAGGTCTTCGATTATTCCAGCCTCTGGATTTTTTCACGAATTCAACGAGGTTTGTTTTAATTTCATGTTTTTGTAGTTTGCTTTTCACCGTGTTCTCAATTAGGGATTTCTTTCACCGATTCTCTTTGCATTTTCTTTTCATAAGAACTTGGAGGATTCTAAGCTTCAATTAGAAGGATTACGCCCAATGAATTCCCCAGCTCTCTGCAACAAGATTAAGAATCGCTGTAGAATTACAAATTTCCCAGCTTTCCACGATATAATGATTCACGTTTTTGTTTTTTGAATTAGCACAATCTAGAGTCTCTATGTATTATGCGTTAAAAAATTTCTCAGTGTTTATTTGAGTAAACAAAAGTTGAGTTCTCGATCATTGAGTGTCTGCATTGTAGGTTTTCAATTGTGGATATGGTTGTGATCTATTTCATGTACGAACTATTCTTTTTATCGTTGAGATGTGAGTGTTGTTGATGAATTGGATTTTGACGTCATTATTTCTAGTGCATTTTAGCTCTGATTTGTTATCAACTTATGCATGTCAAAACAGTCATGTAAGAAGAATTCACAGTTACTTTATGTTTTTGCTGGATAACCAATTGGAAATGCTTATGTAACTGTGAACAATTGAGTTATAATGCTTTGTAAATCATAAAAATTTTGTGTGCCTGCTTAATTTTTATCCTATGAATTTGCATAGCCTTGTTGCTTAAAGCTTAAACTCATTCTTCATTTCATAACATATTTGATCTTGTCTAATTAAGGTACTCCTAGACCAATATTCATTGTATTCTGTCTAACTGCGTTGTGACTCTGAAGCTCTTCTCTTGACTGTGTTTTCGATGAGAATTTGCAGTTTCCCCAGAGCCTTGAACTTTAATGTCTTAACAGCTTTGAACTCTAATCTCTTCTCAGCCATTTCTATTTCAGATGCAGTTTTCTCAACCTCATTCTCGATCTCCATATTTCCTAATCTATCATAACTTTCTCTACCTTTGTTGTTTTGGCTTCTATTTTTAATTGTTCGAGCGCAAGTTAGATATCGTGTCTCTTCCGTCATTGTTGTGGCTTGAACAATTTGGCCTGCCCTCTCAGTGTCTCTGCTTTGAGAATCTGTAGAGCTAAATTTGCCTTCACATATTTTCTGTTCACATACGCTGACTCTTCCGACAAATTTATGAGTTCGGACCTGATTTCTTGGCTGACTTCATTTACTTTCTTCTTAGTTCTATCCACAGTTATAAATGCTTGTTCTTTGTAGGCTAGTACTAGATAATATTTGGCTTCACGAAATCTGCATGGTTTGTGATTTATTGACGTTGATATTTTGATGAGTTTTAGTTGCTAAGATTGCTTGTTGAACTTTAGCTAAACTCACATTTTTGCATACTAATGTATCTGATTGGTGCTTCTACTTCATAATCAAAGCCATTTGATTAGGTAATTAACTTAGTGGACTTCAAATTTGTTGTATTAGCTGTCCTTTCTGCATTGAACATGATCTGTTGGTTTTATAGAAAACCTCTATGCATGGTAATATTCCACCTCATACATAAAAATATTTATTTTAGGTTAAATTTGCAACTTTTTGCACTGGATTGTTTATTTCTTTGTAAAGATGATTAGGTGCATCACATAATTCATGAGTTTGATGTGGGTTGTTTCTTAAAAAATTTGCATTTTCGACATCATGGACATGTATTTTATGCGCCTTAATATTGATCATTCTTTGGGAAGATTACTCCCTGTTCAGGGTTAGTTAACATATTTTTGATGAGTTTTGGTTGCTTTGATTGTTATAGTTTCACTTGGACACTGAAATCGTATTATCAATACATGTTCTTTGTAGGATGAAATTAGAATCATATTATCTGAACTTAACATAAATACTTGTTCTTTGTAGGCTGAAATCATATTATCAATACACTGAAATCATATTATCGATACACTGAAATCAGAATGCACCTATCATCCAAACCTAATATGAACACTTGTTCTTTGTAGGATGGTATATATAGTATTTGGCCTCATTAAATACACATGGTTTGTGATTTATTGGCGTTGATATTATGTAAAAAAACAGTCACTATATTGTCAACATTCCCGGTAGCAGTCAGGTCTAGGAATTATATTGGGAAAACACATGTTTAATTTAACATTCAAGTTCCATTAAAGCAGGACTATATTTTTCATCATGTGATTCACAACTTAGTTCTTGAACCTCATAATAAGTTGGTTCTTCGGCATTTTTCTTCACCTGTAACTCTGTCCCTAGCAGGCATGTTCATAATACCATTAGCTTGCAAATCAAAGCAAATGCCTAGTTTAGAAACTCCCCTTGGGGCCAACTGAATGCTTGGTAGTTTTTAATAGACCTAAAAGTTTGTTGTCTGCTGATATAAAACTAAGAATATAAAGTTTTATTGTACTATTTTATAGTACTGCAGTTTTATGTATACTAAATGATTGTACATCCTTATATTTTGTTTATTTAAATGTCTTCAAGATGCCATCTAAAGAAAAAGTTCATTTCCTTATTAGTGCAGAACAACTTGAGGATACTAGTCCATTAGCAGGTATTGTTTTATGTTGTTGGATTTGTGAATGCTATTCTTTTATCATTTCATTCTTTAGATTAACTTGTTTATTTTTTTTTATGATTTCAATATTCGTTCCAGCTAGTTTCGATTTGGCACAAAATATTAGCTAGTCAAAGTAATTTTTAAGAATGTCTCCAACACAATTGCGCAACTTCATTACCGAGGGATTAACATTGGAGCCGAAAAGGGACGTTGAGTATATTAGATTTCAGTGGCTATTGGAGTTGAAGACATGCGAGTATCCATCTGATCTATATAGATGATTGCTAAATCATTACAACCCCATTTAAAGATGTTTTGAATTGAGTAAAGAAAGGTTGGAAGTTGGAGCGGAAGACTTTTATCTGATTTTGAGTTTATCCAAAACCAGATATAAAGTGGCTGAAGTGGAGAGAGGTAGTAGATTTTGAGTTTGACAAACTAGCAAATGCATGGGAGCTACAATTTGAAAAGGCCAGAAATAAAGTTAGCGTAACTGACATAAGAGTTAGACTGAGAGAGTGGAAGACTGGATGAGATGATTTTAAGCAGAACTTTGTCATCAAAGTGGTCTCCACGCTAGTGAAAAGTAATAAAAATGAACTCCAAATTTGAAGATTCTGAAATGTCTATCCAATGTTGTTTCGATTGGTCGTTTCAAGTGATGTCAGTATGCACTTGAGTGCATGAATGATAGTTCTAGAGAGTGGCAGAAATCAAATGGTGTTTCTAGATTTACATGACCAGTTTTTCCTCTGGTGGTAAGTTATGGCAAATGTATTTCATAACATATATACTCTTTAAAATTCATTTATTTTAATTACACTTTTCCCCAGATATTCTATCTTGACCACATTACTATAATGGGACATTCAAATGAGAGGAGATTCCCATTACTATGTTGCTGGGATAAGAAGGATATTCATGAGAGGCATATGTGCGAGAGAAAAAAAAATTCATGATTACAAGGAAGGACAAGTGAGACGATGCATAGTGATTGACATGGAACATGGAACAATTACAAGAAAAAAATCCTTTGGATTCATCTAAGCAGTAAAAAAAGGCACTGATTCAAATTCTTGTTGATTTGTGTATTGTGACTGGATATTTGGTATGTACAAGTTGTGTCCTATTGCATGAAATGTGTGTTCTGTTGTGGTTATAGTACTTAATACTCCGTCCCACATTAAAGTTCATATTTTTTGGTCAACTTTCTCAAACCATATTTGACTGCCGATAACTTTAGTTACATATACTAACAATGTATAGAAAATGATCTTTAGAAAATACATGCTGCGTGGAATCGAACAATATATCACATGATGATATTGTAACCTATGTGCTAGTTGAAATTTATGGTCAAACATGGTTTGAGAAAGTTTAAAAATAGGAACTTTATTCTGGGACGGAGGTAGTAGGCTGGTTTGTGAAGTTTGTGATTGTTTGTTTTAACTAATTTATGTT
>JAULKK010312145.1:0-11868 GCA_032355705.1 Rubia peregrina
TGCACTTGAGCGCAATCAGACTTGGACATTGTCTTCACTACCTCTGCATAAGACTGCTATTGGCTGTAAATGGATGTACTGTACCAAGTTTAAATCTGATGGTTCCATTGAGCGTCACAAGGCTCGTCTGGTGGTTCTTGGAAATCTCCAGAAAGAAGGTATTGACTACACTGAGACATTTACTCCTGTTGCAAAGAAAAGTTTGATTCGTCTGTTTCTATCTGTTGCAGTCATTCGTGGTTGGGAACTTCACCAGATTGATGTATATAATGCTTTCCTTCATGGTGATCTGCATGAGGAAGTCTATATGCGTGACCCACCGGCATATCCTGCACCTCCGGGTCAGGTTTGTCAGCTGCAGAAATCTCTTTATGGTCTTTTCCAGGCTCCTCGCAATTGATTTGCGAAGTTGGCTCAAGCTTTATGTGCATTTGGTTTTGTCCAGAGGAAGAATGATTACTCCTTAATTTCTTTTACCCGTGGTTCGGTTTCCATGCATGTCCTTGTTTATGTGGATGATTTGGTTATTGCTGGTAGTTCTTCATCGCTCATCTCTGAATTCAAGAAATACTTGAGATCTTGTTTTTATATGAAGGATCTTGGTACACTTAAGTATTTCTTAGGTATAGAGATTACTAGAAGACCGGATGGGATGATTCTTTCGAAAAGGAAATATGCCATGGATATTTTATCTGATACGGGTTTGTTGGCTTCTAAACCGATTGACTTTCCCATGGAGCAACAATATGATCTTGCGAAGGTTGAAGGAGCACTTTACAGTGACCCTTAGCAGTACCGGCGACTGGTGGGTTGCCTTATTTACCTCAATATCACACGACCTGAGCTTACCTATTCTGTTCGTGCACTTGTGCAGTTTATGAAGTCTCCTTGTGTTCCTCACTGGCAAGCTGCAATACGTGTTCTTCATTACCTGAAGAGTCATCCTGGTCAAGGTTTATTTCTCTTTTCCTATAGTTTATTACAGTTAACTACTTATTGTGATTTTGATTGGACTGCATGCCCTATCACACGCCAATCGTTATTATGATACTTTGTGACCATTAGTGATTCTCTGGTTTCATGGAAGACCAAGAAATAACCTACAGTTTCTCGTTCTTCTGCTCAAGCGGAGTATCGTGCTATGGCTGTTGCGTGTAGTGAGTTGTTGTGGCTTAAGTCTTTGCTTATGGACCTGGGTGCTGTGCAATCTTCTCCTATGCGACTGTTTTGTGATAGTCAGTCTGCTCTCCACATTGCGGCTAACCCGATGTTCCATGAACGTACGAAGCATATAGAGGTTGATTGTTATTTCATCCGTGATCTTATACAGTCCGGTACTATTGTTACTCATCATATTCACACAACTGATCAACTTGCACATTTGTTTACGAAGGCTCTTGGGTGACATAAGTTTCATTCTTTGCTTAGCAAGTTGGGCATTTCCGATCCCCGTGCTCCAACTTGAGGAGGAGTATTAAGGAATAATAATATTACTTGTAATTGTTATTAGATTATAATTCATTTTCTAGTTAAGTATAGGTTTTTTGTACTAGTATATAATGTACCCAAGAGCATGAATACAAACCCACATTATTACCCGTAAATTCTTCATCTACATTTTTTTATTACCCCTCTCGTACTATAAATAACTCCATTGTTTCAATTTTGACAGAGCCAGACTTTAGACTTCAAAAACAATAGGTTTCTCATTTCTTCTTTTGTTTTCGTTTTTCTTCCTTTCATTATGTGTATATATAATAGTTCACTACTAGAAAACCTCCCTTTTAGAAGCTATTTCCCCCGCATGTAGCAGCTATATTTCAATTTTCCAAAAGGAGTTCCTAAATGAGTGGTGTTGTGGAATCATGTCATACCAGTTGTTAAGTAATAATTTCTACACATTGTAACTTCTTCTTCTTTTTTTGCAACAATACGTTTTGATCAGTGCTTGGTAAGGTAGTTTTTTCTCCCAAGTGTTACTATACCAAGCGCAGGTTCTAAATAGTAGGGGCTCAATAAAATCACTACATTACATAGCAGTAGTTTTATTGGTAAAAATAATAGGTTCTAGCAAATAGGTGCTGAAAAAAAGAAAAAAGAAAAAAAAGATGAGCACTGATTTTACCCGTGCTCATTTATTAGAAAAGAAATTAGAAATTAAAATATTGAATAAAACACATAAAATGTACTACAATGGGAATTGAATTTTATACACACTATTCAATCAAGGTAGTTACATCAACTAAAACATCTAACTAAATGCATACATCGAAAACTAACTTATGTAATGTACGGAATGAAATGAACTAGAGTAGCAGGCTGAGATTCTAGTTTCTCTTCGGATAAAAACAAATTTCCTGAAATTGGGACAACACCATTCTACCAATGGAAAACTCTTAATACCATATCAAAGTTGAGTCTGTCTTCAAAAATAGGTCCTTAATCCGCATACATTAAGGTCCTTAATCTTCAAAAAAGTTGACTCTGTCTTCAAAAAATACCAAAGCTAAAGATCATCAGGATAGTAAAATGGAAGCCACCTGGCATGGGATATACTTTAAACACTGATGCATCTTTCAAACCAACCATACCACCAAAGGTTGGGATTGTAGTTAGAAATGAAGATGGCATGGAAATGTTTGTTGATGGTGATAGCATTACACAAGCATCAAATGCACTTGAGTCTAAATTACTTGCTGCAATCTCTGGAATAGAGGCCTGCATTCAATATAATTTTCTACCACTAATTGAAAAGCTGATTGCTTCCATGTATGTAATCTAATGAAACCAAGAGCTACATGGCCGTGGAGACTGACATCAATAACATGGAACCTACGAAAACTATTGCTCCAATGCAATGATCATTCACGTCTTTAGGGAGCAGAACACTGTGGCTCATGCTCTGGCAAAGATTGCAGAAACAAGGAAAATCTAAAGTAGACAAGTCTGGAATTGGAGTGAGCTGAATGACGAAACTAAGGCTGCTATAGTTGGTGACAGATTAGGAATCGTCAGCTTGAGAATTCAAGATACTGGATGATCCACCTCTTTTGTGAATATCTCTATTGGCTATCCATATCTTATCTCTTTTGTTAATATTTCTATTGATTATCTGGCTACCCTAGGATTAACACGGGGGTGGAGATCTAAGAGGTAGAAACATAATCAATAGAACGTAATGCATCAATAGTCACGTTTGCATTAGAAGCGCGACATCGCAAAATTACTTAGATTAGGAACTTGTATATTTTGAAAAATTCAGGTTTTGGGTGAAAGGTTTGGGGAGCTTAACAAACACCCCACCAATTGGTGGTTTTTTTTAATTTAAAAAAGGTCCTTAATCTGCAGACATGATCTGCAGAAACACGGGGGAAAGGTTTTACAACAATTGCAGACATATTTTAGGACGCAAACAAAACACAGAGAGGTAAGAGAACTATAATACAATCACCGGCCCAAATTAGAAAAGCATATAAGAAACATGGAGCTATGTGCACAAATGTGAAAATATTCACATGACATAAGTGTTGTAAACCTGTGTGCCATGTAGAATGAGCCAAAACAAGATGTTTTTCATCCCTTGATCTCAATGTTTTCAGTATAGAATGAGCAAAACAGATACCACCATATTTTCTCCCTTATCCAGAAATGTGTTGACCGTGTGTGCAACAACATGCTTAGATTAAGAACCAACCATTACAAAACCATCATCACCTACTATTCACCAACGATAAACACAACTAAGGAAGATGAAAAACACAGAGATTAAAAAAAACTGATCAAATGAAAAATAATAGGAAGAAAGGACAGATATGAGAATGATATAGTTAGATAAACTAAATTATATTGTTTCTACGGAAATAACAGTTCCATTATCTCTTCAATTAGATGGATTTTTAGAAAATCTAAAATAGCTCAAACACGCAAGTGGCAAAAGCTAAATTTGGTCAACTTGCACTAGTAGAGAGCCTTTTATTAAAGGCGGCAATAAAAGGCGGTTGTGAAATTCCACCAGGATCTGCCTTAAAATAATGCTTCTTAACTCGAAAACGATCATTTGGGCCTGCGAAATGAAATTAAAGGTTGTTAAACCGCATTTAGTTAGGGTTGATTGAAGGCAATTTTAGTTAAAGGCCGTTCTGTCAAACCCGCCATTAAAATTAAGTGTTTCCGAGTTCGGAAGGGGATCCGGGGGTATTTTCGAGTTCGTAAAAGCCTAGGGTTTCTTGTTACATAGAGTTGATTAGAATTCCGAGTTCAAAAGCTTTTAGTAGCCTATTTCTGAGTTAGGAAACTGTTCTTTTTTGGGCCTAATAGTTTGAAAACCATTTCCGAGTTTTGAAATGGTCAAGCATATCAAAAATATAAATGGCCCAATTCATTAAATTCTCCATAACCTAAAATTTTGAAGGGCGAGTTCCAATTTCTTTCCCATTGATAAAGAAGTGATTCAATTCTTTAGAGTGTGTCATTTGCCATTGGGCGAGGTTAGTTTTATCCAAAATATGCACTTGAAATACTAAGGGTGATGTATCTAATGTGTCTATGTATATATATATATATATATATGCACACATGTTCAATTAGGATTTGATATTGGGGTTAAGATTATTGTTGATTGAACCCTAATTGCTTGCATTGAATTGATTTTTAGGATAATGGATCGAAATGAACTCATTGGTAATGATCTTAGAAAGTCACTCGATTACATGCCATTGGTTGAATCATTTATTTCGTTAGCATTTGAAGATACTTCTAAAAATGTGTGGAGCAAGCCCGATGACCGTGTGAGGATTGTAGAAATAATGTATATTTAGGGAGGAAAAAGTTGCGGGAACATCTCGTAATGAGGGGGTTTCAAACTACCTACACTCATTGGGTATGGCATGGGGAAGTTGGGGAAGCCTCTCATACGATTGAATTGGAGAACACAAAGGTGAGAGATGAAAAGGATGGCAATGTGGAGTTTGATGAAATGGTGGAAAATATTACAAGGTAATTCTAAGGTAAACAGTAGTCGTTACAAGCTTTGATTGACGACAAAGGGACACCTTTTGTAAAATGGTTCAAAACACTCGGTTTTGAGTGCGAATTTGTGGATAATGAATTTGAAGACAAAATTTGGATGGACTGATAAGTCGATAACTGAGGCTCTCGAGTTGTTTAGGGATTTTTTTCCCAAGGGTATTCTAATGCACGATAGGTTGTATGCAGTCAAAAATATTCTATGCCCAATGTGATTGGAGCTGTAAAAAATACATGCATGCCCATACAATTGTATGTTGTATAAGGGGGTGTAGATAAATATCGAGAAACCTGTCGAGTATGTGGCGAGCCTCATTACAAGTTGAAGAGAGGTGGGATTGCGTTGGGTGCTAAAGTTGTATCAAAATAAAAGAAAAAGATACCGGCAAAAAAGTTATGGTACCTCCATAATATTGCCGTTATAAGAAGCTATATGCGTGTAGAGAAGATGCAAAGTTACTGCGCTGGTACACAGATAAGGTCCGACCGGCAGATAATATGATAAGACATACTTTAGACGGTGAGCAATGGAAGAAAGTCGATGCTCTATACCACGAGTTTGGAAACAAATCTCGTTATTTGAAGTTAGGCTTGTGTACTGACCGTTGAATCCATTTGGTAATGTGACTAGTACACATAGCTCTTGACCTGTTATGTTGGTCATTTACAACCTTCTGTCTTGGTTGACCATGAAATGTAAGTATGTGTTTTTGTCTTTGATGATATCAGGCCCAAAACAACCGGTTAACGATATTAATGTGTATCTTGCTCCTCTTGTAGATGATTTATTGACTTTGTTCAATGATGGTGTTCGAACGCATGATGGTTTGGTTGAAGATTTCTTCACTTTGAAATTGATGTTACTTTTCACCATTAATTATTTTCCTACATATGATTTAAAAAATCAGTATTCTATGTAAGGCCACTTAGCTTATCCCATGAGTAAGAAGGATACTGATTTTTTGTCAATTTAAAAACAATTGTAAAACCGTTTATTATAGCCATATGAGGTTTCTCCAGAGGGGCACCCATGGCGTTTGGCCAAAAAAATGGTTCAATGGGAAAGTGGAGGATAAAGGAGTACTGATGCCACTAACTAGAACACAGATTTTTGAAGGTGTTAAGAAACAAAAAGCTGATGTTGATGGGAGTTGAAAGAAATGCTCTATTTTAAGCTACCTTACTGTGATCATTTGGATGTTAGACATTGTCTCGATGTCATGCATATTGAGAAGAATGTTTGTGATTATTTGGATGGACGTTGTTAAACAAAGGACGTGCTGAAGACTAAGCTTGATTTGGTTGAGATGGAAATTCGGAAGAATCTTGGGCTAGTGACTTCGGGTGAAGATTGCCATTTTCCTCCTGCTTGTTATTTAATGTTGCAGGCGGAGAAGAAATATATTTTTTGTGAGACACTTAGTACTGTAAAGGTACCGGGTGCGTACTCATCCAACATTAGTACTTGTATGTCAGTTGATGAGTTGAAGTTGGATGGGTTGAAGTCATATTATTGTCACAACCTAATGCAGGAACTGAATGTCATTTCCATTCAATCTTCATTGTCATCCCATGTAAGATTGTTCATTACAAAGATTTTTTTGTTCTTCAAGTCTTTTTTTAAAAAAAAAACATTAGCATTTCGAAGTTGGATACGTTGCAAGTAATGATTGTTGAAGTGTTGAGCCTGATGAAATTATATTTTCCTCTATCATTCTTAGATATTATGGTCTACTTGATCACCCATCTTGGGAGGGAGATAAAGCTATGTGGTCCGGGTTTTTTGAGATGGATGTACCCATTCGAGAGGTACATGAATATATTCAAGCATTTCATAAAATATTGTTACAGGCCGGATGCAAGTATTGTGCAGCAGTAAGTGACGGAAGAGGCCATCGAGTTTTGCACGGATTATATGAAGGAAGTTGAATTTGTTGGTGTTCCAATTGGTAGACATGACATGAGGTTGAAAGGTCAAGGGGTTAGAAAGGGGAAACTATTTAACCCCAGTGTGGAAGATTTATTTTGCAGCTGATCTATATGTTCTGTGTAACCATGAAGATGTAGTCCCATACATAGAGATTCATATGGATGCTATATGAGTGGGGCACCCAAATTTCAACGAAGCTTAGGTCTTCCAATAACACAGTAGGACATTTGCTTCATGGTTGCGGGATCACGTAGATCTCGGCGATCATCCTACGAAAGTTAAATAGTTGGCGCGTACACCGTTGGGAAATGTTCTTCCTATGGTGGCTATGACATAAATGGTTTCACGTTTTCCATGAAATTAGTTTATGATATGATTGTATCTCCGAATAGTGAAGTGATTCTCATGTCTGGAGCTTTACATGTTCGTAGTGGGAGTGACGACAATCCAATGTATGCCCAAAAGTGTTACTTTGGGACGTTTTCTAATGTTTGGAGTTTGACTATGTCACTATGTGGGTCCCCGTATTTAAATGTCAGTGGTTGGATATTAAAAATGGACAGCGCACCATGGATATGGGATTCACCCATGTCAATATAAGTCAGGTTGATTGTAAAGACGGTCCATTCATGTTGGCATTTCAACCGTGCCAGGTATTTTATGTTAGGGATCTCGTTGATCTTATGTGGGAGATTATTGTCGAAGGAAAATGTGCTTTTGTTGGAGAAAATGAATTAGAGGAAATCATGGAATTCGGGGAACACAGTCTGAGTGGTGGATTTGAAGATGTGAATTTGCTGGAGGAGGATGATCGGAGTATGAAAAGTTTTCTTGGCTGCAATGATCACAATGAAGGTACGTGGGTCGACATTAGAAGGAAGATAACTTGAAGAAAAAGAAATTCAAAGAAGGTGGTGAGGAAAAGGACGCAGAAGTAGTGTAGTAGAATTTGTTGTAAGTCATTTGCCGAGTTTAGTACCCTGCAATAGTCATATGCATATTGAATTAACAAGAGAAGTAAACAACTTCATCTAAGATTAAATCACTACCATCGTAATTATATAAATTTTAATCTATAACGTAAAAAGAACATGAAAAGTATCATCAAATTAATTCATTGTAATACTAGTACATCAATCTGAATAACATAAAATAGTGGTCACAGTATCAAATCATCCACAATATCATGCTTCATTATTTTCAATGTCGTATGTGGAAGTTGATCGCTCAAGCCGAGTTCGAGAGGTAGATTTGAGGTGGCACTCGTACTGTCATTGTGATTTTTCAGTAAACCAAATCTTTTCCTTCATATGGATCATCGGGTCTTAATTTTTTTTGGGTGGTGAAGGGGAAAACTATGGCTGCGTTAATTGTATATTTAGTCAAATCAATAATTTTCCCATTCGCTTTCGTGATATCATGATTGGTCTTACTTTGACCCAAATCGGCACAAAACTGCATCACCTCATCAACATGAAGCTCACTCATACATAGCAATTTCTATAAATATTAAACTTTAAATCGGGAAAGCAAATAATGTAGGACTAATTCACTAATATCCTTTGCTAATATAGCTTTAGAATTAATAAATTTTCTCGTCGAGAAATCTACATACCTCTGCTCGACTTGTTCATTGAAGAATTTTGGGGATGGATCGATCTCTGTGAATGGCCGATGACTCCGGTCCCTGCCCTTGACCTAGGTCATGTGCTTTTATGACTCATTGTCAATTGGTGATGGGTTTGTGAATTAGGGAATTTACAATCTAGGGTTTGTGTTTGGGGAAATTCAAATAGGATAATGTGGGGGACTTTGAAATCTTATAGTTTTTTACCAAGTTTTCTTAGCACTAAAAACCACTCCCGAGCTCAGAAGTGGTTCCTACCTTCCTTTTATAAGAGATGACTTGTTACGATTTTGGAATAAGCTCCCCTGCCACTTCTAAGTTTGGAAGCACTATTAGTCGTGAAAACAAATAGCATTAAAGGGGGGTTTTCATAAGGGCATTTAATACCCTTTCAAAACCCTGCGAATTTCCCACCACTACCTCCAAAAACCTCCCAAACTCTTCCTTCAATTTCATTTCATCTCCACTCCAACATTTCATTTACACATGATTTGAGGTATATGTTCATCATGTATTTTATCCTATTTCTCTTCCATTCCAATTTCTCTTGGGTTTTGTTGTTCTTTTAGGAAGAAGGTATAAATGACAATTTCATCCTGTTTGTTTGATGAAAAGGTTAGTCTTCTCTTCATTTAAGAGTTAGGGTTTACATTTGTTGAACCAAAATGTTGGGGTTCCCATAGATTAAATATTTTGCCTACAAGGGTTTGTGATCTTTTAGCTATGTTGTGTGGGCTTTGTTTATCAATTTCATTTGTGTATTACATGAGGGTTTCAGTTGCTTCATAGTTGTTGATGATTAAATGTTACATTTGAATGGAATCCTAGGTTTTTTGCCTGGTTTTTTGCTTAAGCTAGGTAATAGTGTGAATAAATGCTATGTTTAGTGCTAGGTTTATTGCTTCAATTTTATTGATTAAATTTGAAGATAATGGAGTTTGGCTAGGTTTATTTCTTTAATGTCGATGATTTGTGATATGTGTTTTGCATGTCCATTGATTAGGGGTTTAAGTGGACATTTGGTTTTCATATATATGAAATATTTAGTATTTTATAAATATAATTATACTGAAGCTAGGTTTAATAAAAAAATCTATTTGTGAATGAAGCATACAAAATGTCAAGGAAAATGAATCGTGATGATGTTTCACTTTCCCTTAATGAATACCCCAGCAACGGACCATGGTATGGATGAGGATGACAGTTCTGAGGATGCAGAAATAGCACGAACCCATTGTACAACATTACAACTCAAAATGTCTATGAAACCAATCCCCTTACCAAGATACTGGACGTGGAATATTTTATATTTTCTTGACTGTAACAAGGTAATCTCACCTAACCTAATCATACATGCACAAACTGTTTACTAACTAGCTTGTAGGATTAGCTCACACATTTGAAGAATATTGCTAAATTAATTAACCCGCAAGATTAAGTAACAATCAAACGCTCGCAAGCAAAGAGTAATAATTGAAAATTCTGAATATATGATGTATAAAGTGTGTAAAAATAATTCGGCCATCTCTCCATTTTTATAAGGAGAAATCGGCATACCCAAAGAATACAGGATTCCGCAGAAACGTAGTTCAAACAGGATTTGTCTTCTTTGCCCCAAACTATCTTCAACTAAATATCCTAATCTAATCCTAACAGAAATCGAATCTCGGCTAAAATTTACAAGCCTTGGCCGAATTCTACAAACCAAATCTCAGCCAAGTCTATTATCGGTCAACTTGCTAACTAACTAACTAGCTAACTAACTGACCAACTATCTAACTAATAGTATTCAATGAAAAATCTACCTATTACAAGGCCCATGCGGCCAAATGTTAAAATTTTAGTTTTTTTGTAATTAATTTTTAAAATAATTTATAACTCACAGCTTCTTTCTTCTAGGTTTCTTGGTATCTTCGAATGACATCAGTACAATTTTGGTTGTCTAAATCTTGTAATTGGCTGGGGCAAGAGAAACCAATGGGCTATCCGGGGTGTTCCAGGAGGAAAGAGCGGGAGGATCAAGATCTGGCAAGACCTCAGCCTCAGATTAGCCAGACGAACTGTCCTTAACCTTTTCAGGCATGCTCTCCCACAGAGCTACGAACCTTCCTAGGCCCGAGATAACCTCTCATTCCAGCACCTGACCCACCAGCCAGAGAATGTTTCCCATGCGCCTTAGCATTATTCTTGATCTGCTAGGTCTCAAGAATGTCCTGGTCTGACACGGTGATGACGCGATCGGTGGATTGAGAAGCACCTGGGGCAGAAGAACTCACCACGACCTTGATTTTGACTGGACCTAGGCCCTTGGCCTTGAAGGAAGACAAGTTTTGCACAAATTTGCCCACGTCAATACCTGCCACAAAATAATAGAAATAATAATAAGCAACCAGACCACCAGAATAGACAACACGGAAAAAAAAGACCAACTATATAACGCTAGGCACACAAGTAGATAAAATGGCAGCAGAATAAGGCATATCAAGTTCCTTAAGAAAACTATAAGTCAATGGGTGCTAGAAGTTTATCGAGAATAGGCTCAACGCTTGGATGCCAGGCTATATCACCTCTACATCATAGTCATGTGGCCTACAATTCTTGGCCAGTGGAGATCCAGTAGGATAAAGGTTATTACACAGAGCGTTTCCCAGAACCAATTCATTCAAGACGAAGATGAACCGGTCATTCCAATCAAGATGAGAGGGAAGGTCGGGGAAGATATTATCTAATCTAAGCACGTCGTCAGTTCCGAACTTCAAGCGGACCAAGTCTGGGGGCTCCTTATCCAGAAAAAAAAACCATCAGAAGTGGTCGATTGTCGAAAAGATGGACTATGACCGACAAAAAGCCTTGAAGGAGACCACTATCCAGATGGATTTTTATATTGATGCATGGAGTAACGATGATGGAGGAGGATAGATCAAAAAATTGGTTAAGGGGAAGTGGAGCCCACAGTTATTTATCGATTCTAGGTAATATCAATGTTCACCGAAGGTGTGTGAATCATAGTTTTCCCTCGGCTCGGCAAGATGACTGCACAATTAAAAGGTTCTAACCACTGGGGGAGGTCCTTAGAAGATAAAGCCAAGCATCATGCTCAAAGGAATAGGTTTCACGGGTTATTTCACTCAACCTAGCATCCTTACTAACTCCCATGAGGCAGATGGAAAAGAAAAAGAAAGTACGTAAAAGAAAGGAAGAAAAAAAGTAAAAAGAGGAAAAAGAAATGGAAGTACATGAGAATGAAGGTGGTTTTGGATTTGAAAGTAGGAAGATAGAAAGACAA
>JAULKK010312155.1:0-11867 GCA_032355705.1 Rubia peregrina
TCTAGGCTTATATTCACCATTGCATGCTTAGACGCTTGGAAATATCCCTCTTCTCTGTGGACGACCCTGACTTGCCAAACTATCTACTTAGTTGTATTTAGTGAGCAATAGGGCTTATAAATTACATCTTTGAGAGCTACGGCGACGACCTCCCAACAACCAATACACACACGCTAAGTTTTATCTTTCTTAGGAACTAAAATGACTTGAACAATACCTGGACTCAAAGATATAAACTTTTTTGAACAAAATTTTGACTTTCCTATTTATGTGGTTTAGAGATTTTGAGACGACACCTATATTGATGAAGTCCGAGGAAGGTAAAAAAAAAAGTAGTCTGAGCAAGATAACGTTCGACACAAGGGGTGGAGTTCATTACACTTGGAAGCAATTCAAAACTATTGGTTTTTTTTTTAGGAAAAACTTTTTGTCTTAGAATAGCAATCTCATAAACCTTGTTCAACCATTCGAGCATCTTGTAGTCATTGAGTATTATATTCTCTTTTAGGATTTAGACGGACATTATTAGTTTTCTCGTCTAAATCCTGCATTTTGTAGACTTAGTTGAAACTAATAGACACTTTATATTCATGGGAACCTTGATCTTCCTCTTTGATCTCATTAGTAGGTTGCTCGTGAGTGTCTTTTCATTTTCGTTTGTAGATGGCCATCCACGAGGGTGGTAGTAGATATTTGAAGTTCATTCGCAAGGATGGTAGAAAATATCGAAGGCCAATCATAAGAATTATAGTAGATGGAAGGTCAAAGACTCCAAATCATTGTAGTAGATGGAATTGGGACCGAGAAAGGGGGATTCAAAGCTCAATAAGGACAAACGAGAAACAGAGGGATTGTTGTTCAAGGTTGCACGGAATTTTGGGGAAAATACGAGAGGAATAAGCAGTTGATGGTGTCCCATTGGATTTTTCTTCTCAAGTGTTGTAAACTCGACTACAAGAACTTCTAAATTGGACCAACGGTTCACCGTAGTGGAGCAAAGAAGTTAACGAAGCTAACCATCCACGGTTGGCACGGACCGCACAAACGTGGCACATGCCAAAAACTAGTATGACCCCTGCCACTTTTCCTATCCCTTGTTAGGAGGCCTTGGCATGGCCCGTATCACCTCGCACAGGACGTGTAAAATTCCAGCACGAGTGGTCACTTTTTTCACAAATTTTGTTTGCTATGAATGGGAGCTGGACATTCCATTTTACACGACCTATGTTGTTTCAAGTCACAAACGCTAAGACTAGCCCACATGCTGTGAATAATGATGTGGGGTACTCCAAGGTATTGAGAAAAACAAGGTTCTTACTGATGAACCAAGCTAAATAACACATGGTGCAGATTAGAAGGAGAAAAATAATGACCCGACCAACGGCCACGCCGGATGACACGGGATACCCAAACACGAACCAGTACGGCCCATGCCAGAGTCGGCTCCTCACGCCAGCTCGAATGGCATGGCCAATTCCTTGGGCAATGTACCACTTGGCTAGCACGGACTGTGTCACGAAGCAACTCTTCAGTCGGTGGCTGCTGCTAGGGTTTTTGCCACTTTTAGGCCTTTTTTTAGTCCCAATTGCCTATTAATATATTTGGAACTTTTTCTGCAATGGTTTAATTTTAGGCTCAATTTTAGATATTAGTAGGTGGCTAAAGAGATAAAACACTCTCACTTTTCTCTAGGTTAACTTCTTGTCATCCTTTAATTTTTCTTTTGCCCAAAGGTGTTGAATCCAATGAAAATACTTGGGTTCAATACTTAGGGATTAGGGATCAAACTTGGGGATAATATTTGTATTCATGTGTTCATTTTATTTTGTGAGATATTTGGATCTACTTGGGGATCTAGCTATATCTACAGTTTTTGTGAGTATTATGTTGGCTTGTTCTTAATATTTTTGTGACTGGCATAATTGTCCTACTTTGTTGGCACACAACTAAGTCTACTTTCATGTTGGTGCACTATTGCTACTCCTTACACTACCACAGAACCCCTCCCCCCTTTAGCATCGGTTTTTGGTCTCTAAAAAATAGGTGCCTAAGTAGCCGGTGAAAATATTTCATCATTTTTTGAGAAACAGGTGCTAGGTTTAGCACCGAGTTTCTGGGGGTGCTAGATTTGGCACCAGTTTTTTGGTCTAGCACCAATTTTATAAAATTGGTGTTATATTTAGCACAAGTTTTTTGGTTAGCACTAGTTTTTAAAAAACCGGTGCCATAAATATTCAAGGATTCAAAACAAATTCCCTTCCTCTGGACGCAGCTGCGTTCAGAGAAAGGGAAATTTTTGGCACTGGACGCAGCTACGCGCAACTACTCTAATACTTCACAATAAACAGTAAAACAATATAGCAACATATATGTATATGGCCACATTTAGCAACATCCAAAAACATTTCCACAAAATGTTTGATACAAAATTACTAATCTATGTGAATAACATAACTATCAAATAAGCAGATGACTTGGGGCGGCAATTAAGGATATTTTTGTAGTCAACATGAATCAAACCAAACCCCTTGGTATAACGAAGCTACCATTCAAATTTATCCATCAAAGACCAAGAAAAATAACCATATTGAGGGGTTCTTTCTTCTTGTTGAGAAATTGAAGGGTGTTCAAGAAAGACCTTTTTTCGCATTCTGAGGAAAATCGTAGTTATAATATGAATGCCAAAGATGTTTCACTTAATACATGCAAACATAGTAGAGGCAAAACACCAGTGGTCATGGACTATAGTTTCGATTAAAACTTAACTACAACAAATCCATGAGAATTGGAAGAAAATCATAAAACGATAGCAGAGGCACAACAACAAGAAACACTTGATTAGAATGGTAGCCAATAAAATTACATAAAAAACAAAGGATGGTTCCAGAAAAGGTAGCTTAAAGGAAATCCTTACACTACTTTTTCCCCAAGGCTAAACTCATACAACACCAGTGATCAGATTCCTCATTATCACTATTCAATGTATGAAAGACTTGGGTTGAGGTTCTTGAAGAAATGGAAGTCAACAAAGTAAAGCTAAACTCTGCAGCAAAGTATTGGTAACAAAACGCTCATGTGGTAATGCAGATAACCTTCTTTTTATAAATAAAAATCCCTACAAATCACACCATATAAAATCATGAATGAAGTCCAAAACAAAACAATGAAACATTCTCAACACAGACAAAGAAAAAAGGTGTAAAAACATTTATAAGTATCATGAAAAATGAAAAGGTGTAAGGCTGATATGTGAATATTTCCCCATGTTTATTAACCACCTCAAAGACATTCGGTACCTGGAATGTTAAGGTTTCAGTGAAGAAAGTAATGAGAAGGGGTTTATGCTATATTAATTCCATATATTGAAAGTTCCACATCCAACTGAAATTAGTACATTTTGGTTTAAGACAAGATGCTCATTTTGGTTTAAGATTCTAACCAAAGTAAGATAACATTTTGCATAATGAACAGTAAGTGGTAGGATACAACTTTCACTATATCAAATCCAATCCAGGGATAAGTAGTTATTTGCCCGTTTGTCAATAAATAGGTGCGGATTGTGCTGCTAAATGCATGGACATATCAGCAACTTCAAGGATTTCATAACTAAATTGTAGAGTACATAAAAAGAGCAAGGCACAATACACTCAGAAAATTAGCTTGAAGACTGAAGTTTCTTCAAAAGAGCTTCACTTTTTTCCTATCTAGACCCAGCAACAAAAACGGTGAAAGATGCACAAGCCAATATTCATAACAAGAACCATATCATCAACTAGGAACACCTACCAGAAGAATTAAGGGAATTGATTTAACTTAGACATCAGAGTTACGTTTGTAATAAGTCATATACAATCATCAGTAATACTATTATGGGAAAATCAGGAAATTCTACTCAAGCATAATATCTAACACCTAGCATGCAACCAAAAAAAATCAACAAAAAAGAACACAAGGTGATGTTCAGGTTCAACATTGAAAGGTTTAAATTCAGCAACAGATGAGAAAAATTTAATTGAACATGATTATGCTTGAGAAAAAAATTAAATTCGAATTCAACATTAGAAGGGATAAATTTGGAAAATTACAAGGAAAGTAGATGGGCGGAGCAAGGGCTGATCGAGGGCTGAGCAAGAAGTTGCTGCAGGGGGTGGAGCAGGGGCTGAGTGCGGCGGAGCGCGGGCTAAGTGCGGTGGAGCAGGGATTGAGCGTGGCTGAGCGCAGTGGAGCAGGGATTGAGCGCGGCTGAGTAAGGCGGAGCAGGGGCGGAGCAGGGGCTGAGCGGGAAGGAGCAAATAGAGAAAAAAGGGTCGATCGGTTGTGTTAGAAAAGGGAAGTAGTGTCCAAAATGGGGTAGGATTTTTTATTTATAGTATTAGGGTTTATATAGTTTTTGGGCTCAATTCATGTTGGGCTTAAAATTAACTTAAGTCTTCAATCTGGTTCATTCATTAATGTTTCGTTTGTTAATTATTTTAATTACTATTAGGCTGGAAAGTCAGCATTGACTACTTGAACACAAATTTTGAAAATTACAATGTGGCCCAAAATTGTATATAGGGAAGCACCACGTTCGAGCTGATTTCATTTTGGAGTTACGGGTGAAGTTTTCACTTTTTGCACTTAAGTCCCACAAAGAAATTTGGAAGTGTCGAATCACGAAATTGATGCCACCAAAATTCAATTGAATAATATAAGAATGCAATTTTGCGATTTGGGCATGTATGGGTGAACGGAAGGGCTTCGAAAGTCAACAGTGATTACCTTTACACTTTTTTGGAAAATTACACTGTGGCCCAAAATTGTGTATCCCCACTATCCATTGCTTAAAAATACATGATTTTCGTTAATCTTACTTAAATGTAAAAATATTAAATAACATATTGTTTTGGTGAATTGTGGGAAAGCGCTAGTGGATGTTCGAGAGTAACTTAGAGTTGGTTACATAGAAGAAGGAAGAGAAATCGAAAAGGATTACGGATATGTTCTCGTGCCCGGTCGATGGTAAATATTCCATTACGGGTTTGGAAAATAAAATGGGGTTTATAGAGATGCACCACGTTCGAGTGGATTTCAATTCGGAGTTACGAGTAAAGTTTTTACTTTTTGTACTTAGGTCCCTCCAAGAAATTTGGAATTGTCGAATCACGATATTGGTGACGTCAAAATTCAATTGAATAATATATGATTGCGACTTTGTGATATGGGCATGTCTGGGTGAACGGAAGGGCTTCGAAAGTCAACAGTGAATACATTTACACTTTTTTAGAAAATTACACTATGGTCCAAAATTGTGTATCCCCACTATCCATTGCTCCAAAATACATGATTTTGTTATTCTTACCTAAATATAAAAATATTAAATAATATTTTTTTTGAATTGTGGGAAAGCGCTAGTAGTTGTTCGAGAGTAACTTAGAGTTGGTTACATAGAAGTAAGGTAGAGATATCGGAAGGGATTACAGATATGTTCTTGTGCCCGATCGATGGTAATATTCCGTTACAGATTTGGAAAATAAAATGGGGGGTAAGAGAGAAGCACCACATTCGAGCGGATTTCAATTTGGAGTTACGAGTAAAGTTTTTACTTTTTCCACAAAACAATAATTTAGCTTAGAGCGGCTCCGCGCAACTACGGGCAACAGTGCAAATCCCATGACAATTTTTAGAAAATTTTCATAATTTTTGTCAAATTTGTTGAATTTTTTGGCGGGAAGATTGAATTTTAAAAACACAAGCACCGGTTTTTTAACTTGGGCACCGGTTTTTGAAAACCGGTGCAAATTTTGACCATTTTTAAATTTTTTTTTTGGCAGGAAGATTGAATTTTGAACATGTTGGCACCGGTTTTTACATAGGCACCGGTTTTTGAAAATCGGTACTAAATTTTGGTGAATTTTTTGAATTTTTTTGCGGGAAAATTGAATTTTAAATTTTTAGCACTGGTTTTTTAACATAGGCACCAATTTTTTAAAAAATGGTGCTTATGTGAAAATTCAGTGCTAAATTTTGGTGAATTTTATGAATTTTTTTCGGGAAAATTGAATTTTAAAATTTTTAGCACCAGTTTTCAAAAATATTGGTGCTTATGTGAAAACCGGTGCTAAATTTTGGCAATTTTTTGAAATTTTGACGGGAAGATTAAATTTTAAAATTTTTAGCACCGGTTCTTTAACATAGGCACCGGTGCTAAAAAACCTGTGCCAATTTTAGCACCAGTTTTTTAAAAATCGGTACTAGATATAAAAAATGGTGGCCAAAAAAATTTGTAGCACTGGTTTTTTTGAAAACCGATACTATTTTTTAGCACCGGTTTTCAAAAAAATGGTGCCTATGTTAAAAAACCGGTGTAATTTATTTTGGGCACCGATTTTTGAGAAAACTGGTGCTAAAGGGGGGTTCTGTGGTATTGCATTGCCATCCGATCTTTGTTTCCATCCCTTGTAAGATTGTTACATGACTCCGGGATGGGCCAGCACATTGACGAAATGGTCTTGACCTTTGTAGATTGAAACGAGTTTACTGAAAGGACGGTTCATTCATATTGGCTTCCTAAGCGTATGAGGCATTTTGTGTTAAGGGTCCTATTGATCCTAGGTGGGAGATTGTTGTCGAAGAGAAATGTGTTTTTTCGAAGAAAACAAAGGTAGGTCACTCCACGTTGTCGATGGAATTTTGTACGTGGTGATGAGATATCATCACACTATATCAACTACATTTGGTATTTCTCGTGTTTCGCGTGAGAATCAGGTGGTGCTCAATGTCCTGTTGCCAATTCTGGATGGCCACTATAAAAGAGTGGGTTACTCCCGAGGGATGTTTCTTCTTTGGCCTCGTTACCAAATTCAAATGATGACCGGGTAACGAATCGTCATTTGAAGGACACGCCTTAAAAAACCTAAACCGGTTCTAAAAATATTAAAGAAGATTACAGCTTTAGTAACCAGGGCGCAAGTAATTAAAGATTAACCTCAATTCGTTGGAGTGTTTGATGTATCCATTTTATATGGTAATTTTGGGGATCTTTTATGCTCATGTTGGTAGGATTTTGTGCTTTGGATACTCTTTACCTTGAAATTCTATTACTAGAGTTAAGAGTTACTTTATCGCTTTTGTCACTTGTAATAAGGATTCCATGAGACGAGGTAATTGTTGAAGATTTGAAGACTTGCATGTGAGCTTATTTTGTTACTATCATTGAAGAAGGTCATTCGCAAGGATGGTAGAAGAATGAAAGTCAGGGGTCAAAACGTGGTAGAAGATAGAAGGGTCAAAGAAGGAGGTCAAAGAGGCAGATTAATTGTGATCCGAAAATCTTAAGTAGAGTTATGAGAAATATACGAGAAGAATAGCCTTCAAGGAAGGTACCATTGGATTCGTCTTCTCGAGTACCATAAAAACTACTACAAGAACTCTCTAAACGAAGAAACAGAATATCAAAAACGGAGCAACGGAAGATCGGCCGGCTAATCGATCAGGTGAAAAGGTCCGGACGCGCTGCCAGCGTGCAAAACCACACGGCCGCGCACATGAAAACATGGAAAAACGAGGCTTCAGAGTAGAAAATGTGCGGCCAACACCAGACCTCGCTCGGCCACGCGGTGGAAAGTGCGCTAGAGACCTTAAGCGCACGTGCGGTTTCACCCAGCTAACCCGGCTGTCGCGCACGGTTTCCATGCTGGCACCCAAGCCACCACGCGCCAGTGCCCGACCCGTTCAACACCCGTGCCACCAGCGCGTGACCGACACGCGCCCACGCACCCGTTTCACCCTTTGACCTTTTTTCTCACCTACTCTTGCACTATAAATACCCCCTACCTTATCTTCATTCTTCAACTTCCCTTGGCCGAAAATCACTCTCTAAAACCCTTAGATCTCCATTTTCTCTTCTTCTCTTCTTCTTTCTTTTCTTCTTTCTTTTCTTAGTTTTTGTAGATTAGTTATGGGTTGTTGTAATCTAGCTTAGTTAACTCCTTGGGAGCCTTGGATTGAAGCTTCCATATCTATGTTTTGAGAATTCATGTCTATCTATTTGAAGCTTTTGTTATTGTTTATTTATTGTGCTTTGAATGTTGATTGTTGAATCCATTAATGGTGTTAGAAGTTTGAATATATGAAATGCTTGTATGATTATGTGTTAGGGTTGGAGAAAGTAGCTAATTCGCCTTTGCTTTGATATGAAATTCAAGAGCATGATTTAGAGCTTTTAATGTTGTTGATGATTTGATAATTGCTAGATGAATGTGATAATGTATAATTCTTTTCAAGTTTGTTTTGTGTAGCAAATGAGATAGGTTTATGAACGGTAAACGTTCTTGGCTAATCTTGTGAAAATGCATAAATTGGTTCAATGAATAGACACGGTGTAGTGTTTATAAGTATTACCAAGCTTGTTGGTTCTTTGAGCTTAATGCCATTAATGGGATACCTTTAGGCGTTGATTGACTAAAGGGGTCATTAGTGAGGTTTAGCAAGAGATGTCGAATTCACTCTTGTAAACTACTATCAAAGAAGGGTGAAAGATTTATCTTCCCAACAAGTAGTTAAAGTAGTGAATAGGTAGTGGATTCAAGGATAGATAATAGGTTCGGAAGCGAAAATCTATTGCACCCAAGGATTTGTCCTTTGTAGTTTTTATATCTTTTTCTTAGTTTATTGCATGATTAGAAAATTTACTTGAATTTGCTAGTTATCTTGTTTTTACTTTCATAACTTAGGAAAAACCAACCAAACCCCCCCTCTATTTACATGCTTTTTATATGCATGTACATATCTATAGCTAGGCTTATATTCAACCTTGTATGTGTAAACGCTTGAAAATATCCCTCTTCTCTGTGGACGACCCCGACTTTCCACTATCTACTTAGTTGTAGCTAGTAAGCAAAAATGGATTAAAAATTACATCTTTGAGAGGTATGGTGACGACCTCCCAAAGTACCAGGGTTATCCACAAAGATGTTAGGAGTCTAATAACCAACTACACACAGTTGCGATCGAATTGTCAATCCGATCGCGTGTTAGGAATCATCAGTGTTGGTAAAACAAGCATTGGGGGGAGGAGGGGGGGAGGGGTTTACTAAAACTACTATCATGCAATTCAACAAAGAATAAACTATATATACTAGCACCTGAGGAATATTTGTGTAACATGATTAATGTTGTGTCGATCCTCAATTTCATCACATATTATAACTATAAATCTATTCTAGTGTTTGTGACATGTGGTGTGGTCGATGGTCAACACTTTCTCATACCTGTCACGTAGGGTGCACATGTAATCTTCTATCAGCATCGCCTATGTAATCAGGGGAGTGCAACAACGGCTCTGCTTGCTTTGCAGATTTGAATCTCCCCGTGCTATTACGTCCCGGGCACTACACCACGAATGATTTTCCTAAAGGGGGTGAAACACCTAATCGATAGCTCTAGGATTGCAAGGCTATCCCTAGTTTGATACTTTAACTATCTCTACCCGTAACCCTTTGGACCAACTCGCTGGCTTACCAGTGCATGGTCGATTGTAACGTTTACTCGACAACCTACGTTCACACACCCACACGGTTCCTGACTATTTTTACCCAAGCGCATCTAGGTTTCCTTCCCCGGGGGATATTATTTATTGCACCATGAAAGTAGACTACGGTGTATGCTAACTTAGTGTGGCAATCATGCAATTAACAAGAACATGAAGAACAAGCCAGCACAATAATCACAAAACACATAGAAATAGGTAGATCTAAGAAATCTCACAAAACAAACATTAAAACATGAATAAAAATATGATCCCCAAGTTAATTAACTACTCCCTAAGCATTGAGCCCGAGTATTTCATTGGATTCAATACTTTTGGGTAAAAGAATAATAAAGAGAAGAAAGGAAAAGAACCTAGATAGAAGGAAGAGTATTTTCTCTCTGTAGTCTACTCTTGAAGATGAAAAAATGGCATTAACTTAAACCCTAGTAGGAAAAGGTCCGTAAATGGCAAAAAAATCCTAGCAGCCTCAATGTGCTCATCCAGTGCCTGACGACACGGTCATGTAGGCTCGTGCAAAATGGGTCGTGCACCACGACATGGTCTGTGCACCATGGCACGGTTCATGAACCATGACATGGTCCGTATAGACTCGTGTAGGACAGCCTGCATGGATTGACACGGGTCGTGCAACCTCATGCAAGGAGAGGCACACAGACTGACATGGCCTGTGCAAGCTCGTGCAAGGTAAGACACACGGACCTGCATGGGCCGTGGGCTGGTGCTTGATCCAAAACTTCTGATTTGTGCTCCCATTGTCATTTGGCAGTCTGTTGCCTGGAAGGACTCTTTTGCTCAGAAAATCGGCACAGCCTGTGCTACTTTTCACACCCCCGTGGGATGGGCTTCACTCTTGGGACTTGGAACGGCACGGTCTGTGCAAATTGGGACGACCTGCATCCATACTTAGCCATTTAGGTGTGATTTTGAGGCACTGGTGTAGCGGCACACATGAAGGTGAACGGTCCATGTAAAATTTGCAAGGTCCGTACAAGCAATTTGCACGGACCGTGCATGGCTGGTGTAAGCTCCAAGCACAGATCGTGCCGACTTGCCGACTAGTCGGCTAATTTATTTGCACCGCTACAGATAAACTGAATTTTCAATTTGAGAGTTCTAGTAGCCGATTTTATAGTGCTTGAGAAGACAAATCCAACGGTGCCACCCGAAAAGGTTCATTCTTCTCGGGTTGTTCCCAGAACTCTATGAAACCCTCAGATTACAATTCCTCCGCTCTTGGCCTTCTTGAACTTCAAATCCATTTTTGGCTCAATTCCATCTACTACCATGCTTTGGAAGTTGCGGCCCTCAATATATTACCATCCTCACGAATGAACTTTGATATCTTCTACCATCCTTGCAAACGACCTTCAAATATCTTCTACCACCCTTGCAGATGGCCTTCTTCAAAATGATGATGAAAAAGTACTCACGAGCAACATACTTGTAAGATCACAAAGGAGAATCTAGGTGCCTGTGAATACAAAATGTCCATTAGCTTCAATTAAGTCTACAAAACTCAAGATTTAGACAAGAAAACCAATAATGGTCATCTAAACCCTTTGTCGTGTAAACCTAAATAAAACTAGGAATCAACCAAAGAAAACATGATATGAAGTGTGCCGAATGCATTGGTTAACGCATGCATAAAGATGCACATCAATGTACAATTTTCCTAGCCCCAACTGACAACACTCTATATTTATCAAAAGCTGCATTCATTATACATTTAATCATCTCCCTAGGCTCACCATCATGCACCAGATCTAGATCTATTGGCGAAAGCTCTTGATAAAAGTTCATATGCTGCCGAGAACAATCAAAACTCCAGTAGCTTGAAAACAACAATGCAGCTTGCTCCCATATATTTATGGGATCCATGTCATGTTTGACTTGTCTGCCTCCCCATCCTATATCATTTCTAAATGACCAGATCACCCAAATGATGCAAAATGTTAGCATTTGTGGTGCCTGCTGATGTGTCCATTTTATACAGTTATTTTGAGACCTTTTGGATTCACTTTTATATACTTTTGTGCTCTATGTGTAGCATTTTTCCTTGAAATTCTCAAAAGATATTTAAAAGCGACTTTGCACTTTTATACTTTTCTAGAGGATTTTGTGTGGAAAGGGAATTGTTGGAAGACTTTGAAGACTACCTTTGAAGATTTACATGTGAGCTTATTTTGATACTATCATTGAAGAAGGTCATTCACAAGAATGTTAGAAGAAGGGAGTCCACTTACAAAGTGGTAAAAGACAAAGTGAAGAAGGAGAGTAAAGTAGAGGATGAAGAATGATCTAAGTTTTGAAGCAGGTTTTTGAGAATTATCCGAGA
>JAULKK010312165.1:0-11867 GCA_032355705.1 Rubia peregrina
CTCTTCTTCCTTTCTCCGGATCTTCAAAAGTCTTCATAGTCTTCGAAATGGAGTCTTCAAGGTCTTCAAATCTTCCATAATAACCTTGTCTCACGGAATTCTCATTATAAGTGACAAAAGCGATAAAGTCGTTCTCAACTCTAATAATAAAAATTCAAGGTAAATAGAGTCTTCAAAGCATAAAAGTCTTCCAAAATGAGTACAAAAAGATCCCAAAATCACCATATAAAATGGACACAACAGACACCGTGATTAAACTAAAAGTGCCATAACAAAACTAATAAATCTGCAGAAACAGTGGCAAGTTGGAAAAGTAATAAAGAATATCCTCAAAGTAGTAATAGCCTCGGCAGGAGAGAAGAAATAAGGACAAGTTGGCTGATGGCGTGTGGAAACACGCACGTTAGAGAGGAGGGCGCGTGTTAGAGCACTCGCGCGTGACTGTACGCACTGATGTAAAAGGCACAGGTGTCGCACGTGAACATCACTTGCGGCTTGTTACTGAAGAGGACGCCGGCCGGAGAAAGCCGTGGATGGCGGAGAAGTTGTCAACCACGACAAAGAATCTACAGGTGCCAAAGTAGCTGGAGACGCGGTTGGAAAACCTTGTGAAGGAGTTGAACCCTGACTAGGTGATCGTCCGTGGAAAAATGGAGCAGCAATGATCTGTAATGAAAATTGGCGAGAGCTGGCCAGCGGAGAATCTGGAGACGCCGGAGAAATCGGAGGCTCCGTGGTGAAAAACTGAGATCGGTAGCAGGAAAGGCAGGAGACTTAATCGGAGAACCGGGGAAGAATATCGGCGGCAGGTTGGTGGTGGTGAACGAGTGACACCGGGTTTTTTATAATGAAAATACAACGAACAATCCACACCACTAACAGAGAGACAGAGCAGAACAATCACACAACAAGCTTGTAATTGGCAGTCGACGTTTGTCTCGGCTTTAGTGCGAAGAAGAATCGAAAAAGAACAAAAAGTTTTTTGGAAAGTGAGAGAAAAAAATAACCTGGAATTTTAGAGAAACGTGACTGATACCATGATACAATGTAAAACCCACAAATAATTGAGGTTGTGTGTATTCATATATAGTGAGTACAAAGGGTATATAAGATAGAATCAGATATGGAAAAAGATATATACAAAACCAATCAAAATGGTATTTCTTTCTTAACCTGATTCTAATTTATCTAATATTCTATTAATATTTACTTTGATTCAAGCCTTTTTTTTAAAGAAGATGACATAACTCTAGTCAGGGTTTCAACCGATCGACTTTTGAAACTCTCTTTACATCAATCTCTTGTGGAGTGTATCCAATGGAATGATAGAAAACAATCAACACTTGAAATCACGCAAATGGAACTGATGCATTTGAGCAGCAAAAGTTGGGTTTAGAGAGAACACCGGCTTGATGCCATTCACACAAATTTCAACATTTTTGTGTATTCAAGGAAACGAAAGAACATTTAACATGGCATTTTCATTGCTTCATATTAAATAAAAGGGTGAACGACTTGGGAGACCACTGAACTCCCCCTTCGTCCCCTTTTAGCCCCTCATCTTTTTTAACACTTTCGGCCGCCAACTAACAAAACTGTAAAATCGTGGTCCTTCCGTTCTGTCAAAACATAACTATAAAGTACTCTCCATTAGTTAAAGGTAAAAATGACCTTTTACTCATTATTATTTATAAATCCAACCCCTGCACTTTTTTAATTTACATATAGATCCTATAAATTTTAATTACAAAACCATCATCCCTATATTTAAAAAATATATAATCCAGCCCCTGAGTGTATTTTTTAAAATACCAATCCAGTCCCTACATTTTTTTAAAAAAATTACAAATTCCGCAAAATCGCTGGAGAAGCTCCAAACTGATGCTCCAAAAACCATCTTTGCCACCAAACACCCAAGTGCCCAGATATCCGTCGCTGGCGACTAATCACCTCTGGGCACGACATCCGCAAGTCACCGTATCTTATGAGCGTCTGGAACTAGTTGCAGGCCCGGCCCACTAAGACCCAGAAGAGGGGAAGGCCCGCTCTCGGAACACTGGTGTCGGTGTACAAGAGATCCAGGTTTGCATCTAATGCTAAAGCTCATTACTACACTTCTCTGATGGCAGCTTGTTTGGGAAATATGTTATTCGTTCTGACCGCCTTCACAAATGGTTACCCTTTTGTTTTCCTCATCCCGAATCTGCATTCGATGAAGATTCATCCCCTCCCTGCCCATTCCAACGTCAATTCTGTGTTGGTGCTGTCGCAGGCGACAGTTCCGATAGAGGTAGACTTGATGCACCAGTTGGAGAAGCCTACAAGATTCTTTCTCTTCTTTGCAACATCCAATCCAACATCCCGTGAGTTCTTAACATGCGAAGATTTGCACACACCTATTTGTACAAAACCAAAGCAGCACAATCATCAACACATAACAAAATAATAGCATACAAATAAACCAGATAAATAAACCACAACATTAATAAACTAAGCTCAACAAGTGAAAATATTAAAACAACAACCTTACAAATTTGATAATGAACCTTATAAGATAAATTAACAATGTTAAATACTAATGAAAAAAATCTAAACAACTTTTGTACAAAAAATGAAACTGTTAGAAACCTGTGAAAAATAACAAAAGTAATTCACAATAAACACAAATCCTTTCATAAAAAATATGAGTCCTATCAACTCAAAATAGCACTGGACATAAAAAATTGAACAACAACGACAACAAAATCACATTCGAATCCAAAACGCAGCACCACTAACTGAATTTTACAAAACCCAACCATCTGTAATGTCCTTGTCAACAAATGCGAACATCTCACCGAGTGTTGCGGAGGTGGCATGGATAGTCGAACAAGGTTTCCTCTTAGTATTCTCTCTTAGGCCATTTTTTTTGGATTATAACAAGAGCCGTAATCATAAAACCCAAGTTCCTAAACTTTATGCAGTGATAATTAATAACCCCTTCATGTACTGGTACCAATATGAGTTTTCTAGACTGTCACTAATAACCTCAGAACAATCAACAGTGGACTTGAATGACTCCGGAGGGAAATCAGAAAAATTAATCGGATTGAATGACTGGCTACCGGAATATCTGAACATGGTAATGAGTCCCAAAATGGTTGTGAATCATCATCCTTGTATGTGTCCTTCAACCCCAGGGAGCTAGAAGGTATAGTACACGAGGGGAACTTGACAATGGGCTTATCACACAGAGCTGTTATGAGTTGGGCAAGGGCATCAATTACTTGCCCCGCCTGAACCTAGTTATGAGAGCTCTTTTAAGGCTGTGATAGTTGATAGACGACCAAGAAATAAACAAAGATTTGTCATTCACAAATTTTAGCTAAGGTACACAAGTAAAAGAGACAGCCAATAGTAGGTCAACCCAGCAAATGTTTTTAGAAAATTAACATTTCAATTTCAGGAAACAACATATCTGGTTAAACATTCACAAACATGAACACCTACAACTTCATAAGCTCGGGTTTAAACATGCAAGAACAGACAAATCATTGTTTTAACTAATAAACATTGAATAAAATAAAATTGGTTTCAATTTACAGACCTGGACATACATGTCAAGCAACATGATTCAAATATGCAAGAACAGACAGAGCAGTGTGTAAATAATAAACACCAGACTCCCAACATTCTAAATAATAAACAAAAGGAAAACTAGTTTCAACTTACAGATTTGGACAATCAAGTCAAGCAACAAGGGTTTAAACATGCTAGAAAAAATAGATCAATGTGTGGAGTAATAAACATCAGACACTTGGTATTCTAAACATTGAACAACATAAAAATTGGTTTCAACTTACAGATCTGGACATACATGTCAAGCTTTAAGGGTTTAAACATGCAAGAATGAGTATGCCATTGTATTGAAATATAAACATCAAACTCTTGGCCATTATAAACTTTTAAGAAAACAAGAACAATTTACAAACCACACAACGTGACATGTAATTCACGTTGATCGGGTTTAAACGTGCAAATTAGGGAAAGGAGTGGGTTAACAGCCAACCATTAGGATCTAGGCATTATAAACATATCATAACACAAAAAAGTTTTAAATAACCGATCGGGCCACACAACTCCGACATGCATTCATTGAGATCATGAATACACAAAGAACAATTAAATAGACATGAATCACCCTCCAACCCCCAAAAACAGATCGGCCGAGAAAAACATGCAATGGTTCATCATAATAAAAAAACGAATACACAAAGTTCATCATCATAAAATTAACAAGAATGAATGGTAATCCGAAGAAAAAAATGACATAAATCGGACGAAAAACATGAAATACAACATCAATTACATAAGCCGACCCAAAAAAGACCGGATCTAACATAAAAATAGTAAACCCTGAGTTTAAAACTGAAACCAACCACCGAAAACTACAATCCATGAACTGATTTCACAGATTCAAACACATTTAACCGAAGGTTTTTTGAAAAACATGAAGAACACTTACAAATAAAGGGAATAGATCGAGATTAAGTTACAAACAAGCAGACATTGACTGAAAATACGAAGAACGGGTTTCAGTTGCACAGGGAAAAGAGAATAAGGTAAAGGAGGGGTGGAGATTGAGAGAAAATCTAGAGAGAGATGAGGATAAGGGAAGTTTAATGGAGCGTTGTGGAGAATAATGGAGCGTTCATAGAGCGTTGGGGAGAGTAAAAGAGCGCTGAGAGAGAGCAAATTAGGGAGATAAAAAGTAATCACATACGTGGCTTAGGGATGGGAAGAGGATGAGCACGCGTTAAATTCAGCCGCGTGAAACCTCAAATCCCAAACCCTAATTCACATTAATCAAGCCTATAAGCCAAATAAATAGAGCCATGTTTAGGGGCATTTTGGACTTTTTAATTCGAGTCAAACAACCCTTTTTGGGCTGATTTCTAAATTCTAATTTAGGTTGGGACAATCCAAAATAGAAAGTGGGTTATTTGATCTAGGATAGAGGGAAACTTTTCATTCTCACTCCAAAAATAAACTCATATCAACAACGCTGTGAGTTCTTCATTATGAGGGTAGAAGATTAATATTTAATTGCTAACCTAAATTTTCTATTTTTTCCACTTCTCTTCTCCACCCCTCCATCTAATCTTTGCTACATTCCACCAGCCCCACCAGCCCCTTTCACTTTTGGTAATTGATTCAACATAAGAGCGTGGATTCAAATAGGTAAAGCAATAATGAAAATGCTAGCGCATGTATTATTGCAGTGCACACTTTTGCCTTTATTAGTTGCTGCTCTACAAACTCCCTTTTTGTTTGGGAGATGTTGTTGAGATTTGGGCTTCCTTTGTTTCGTTAAAACCCACATCTTGATGCACGTTGTCATCAACTCCATTTTTCCCAAGCAATTAGGTGTGATGGAATGCTTAGTTGTGTTCCTCGACTTGAAATGTCAAAGAAAGGGTCGAATTTTTTTTTGGATCACCCTTATAACCTTTATTTTCCAAGAACCTAGTTGCAATTTAAAGCTTGAAGCCAAACACATCAAATTAAAAAGACATAGTCTCAATCTAGCTCTCGTAATTTTATGTGAGCTCAAAATCACTATCACTTTATCAAAGGAGAAAGCATAAATGTGAGCAGTCCGAATTAAAGATTGAAGATGTTATTGGAGCTAGGTTTTCTTTGTTTGTTGTTGTTACAAATGAATTTGATGCTTTGAAGGATTTTTTTTTACATTTTTCAATTATCATTCATTGTAAAGGGAGACGAAAAATGAATCTTGAAGGTTTTTTCTTATATTATATTACATTACATTTCTACATTTACATGTAACAGTGGTTGTGGGCGCGACGACATTTGTAAGTTGTAGAGGAGTTGGGATGGTGGTGGAGGAGCAATAAGTGGTGAAGCATATTGAAATTTTTGGTTAGCGGTGTATATATGACCTACTCAGTGCTAATCATTCAAAGTTGAGCATGGGAAGTAGTAACTTTTTTAAATCAGAATAGTCCGCTAAATTCACGAAGGCTGACCTCATCGCACTTTCACAAATTAACCAACTGCGGGAATAACGGAAAGCCCTACTTACCACGACATCCCCCTATTGAACCAATGCATTTTAACTTACTTTTTTAGTTTCAAAATCCAATTTATAAAATTCTATAACTATTTTATATATCAATTTAAAATGAGAAAGTCTCACGTTAGACCGAGTAACGGTTAGATTAATAATGAAATATACCATTTCAATAACTTTTATGTTCAAAATATAATTATATACACATTGCGATGCAGTTAACATCCCCCCCAAAGTTATAGGAATCTTGTTGCAATAAATAAAAATAAATATCAAATTTCCTCATTGAGAAAGTCTTCTATTAGACCGATTAACAGTGAGACCAATCATGAAAAATCTCGATTATATAACTTTTAGGATCAAACTATAATTATTTCTACACTACGATTTTAAATTTTTTCCCAAAGTTATAGGAACCTCGTTACAATAAATTAAAATAAATATCAAATCACTCTATTAGTCATAATGATTATAAAATGACTCATTCTAACAGTTAGTTGATCTAAAAGAAGACTTTGTGCATCTCATTAGTTATATCAATTATAAAATGATTTTGTGTCTAACAGTTAGTCAGTCTAAAACAAGAAACCGTGAATTAAAATATCTTTGGCAAAAATACAAAACTAACCCTATTATTTTGCGAAAATGCCAATCTAACTTTGTGAAATCTGAAAGTGTGAAACTAAGCCTAAGATTTTGAGCAACTGTGCCGGTCTACACAAATTGCATCATTTCAGCGTTGACTGAAGGAATTTAGGTGTTGACCTAATATGAAAAGACAAAAATGCCCTAGTCTTAAAACTGAAAATTTTATGACCATTCTTCCCCTTGCTAAATCAGTGCTTTAAATTAAATCATAGGGTTAGATGAACACTTTAAATTGAAACATAGGGTTACATCAACACTTTTAATTAGATAATAGGGTTAGATAAGCACTTTTAATTAAATCACAGGGTTAGATCAACACATTTCATAAAATCACAGTGTCGAAATCAATTAGTAGCGAACCAGATCTATCTCATCCAAGTTAATAACATTTTTTGAGGAAAAGAAACAAATAAAAAAGGAGAAGGAAACATTTTAGCTAGGTTAATAGTAACAGATAAGAAGTGATTGCAACTTCCGCTGCTAAAAGCAAAGGAACGAGAATAAAAAGAAGAACCTTCTCCTCTATTCCAGCACATTCTCCCTCTTTTTTTCTCTTCGGCACCACATCGCCTGATACCCCCTTCGCCGGCGATCGCCAATTTCCCCATCGTTCACCAACAAATCACCAGCCTGACATCGCTGTCACTGCACCACCCCCATGGACCCTCGACGATAATCTAAGAAGACTGAATTGCAATAACTAGAAAAGCTCCATGAACTACCACAACTCGCCTGAAGAAGAAGGTATACCCAAAAGCTCTGCCTTAAGTAATCTTTTCTGGATGGTAACTTCATTTCCTCCCTCTCTATCTAAGCTGATGAACCAATCTTATCATCGGCCTTTGCTGCCACCACCACCAGTTTCTCGCAACTGGTCGAGAAGTTGCTACTGCAGCCATCTTGGTTCTCCTTCGATCTCCATCGGTTGCTGTTTTCTCCTTCCGTCATTGTTTTCTTAATTCAACAGGCATTTTAAGTAAGCTTCTTGTGGGCATATTAAATTGGGCTTAACATTTTTTTAGGCTGCCCCTGTTTATTGGTAAAAAGTGCCACTACGAGCGGTGCTCGTCTTTTATCACCCGGTGTAATTTTTGTGCTCCGCTACAACAAATCGACGACAACAATTGGATCTTCAAAGTGAGACAACGATTGTGAGCAGTTGGATGCAACGAGGATGTTACTTTCAGTTTACGGGTTGGGAGAGACGAAAGGGTTGAGCGGGAAAGGAAGAAAAGAGAATAAGGAAAAAAGTGAAAAACTTTTGGTTACTAACCACCGAGAGTAATATTGTTTTTACAATTTTCTTGAATATTGATTTTTTTCCAGAGAGGTATAATGTTCAATTTATGGAAATCCAGCCACTTTCAGGTTGAAAATATTAGATTGACACCTTCGTAAAAAACATAATGTTAAGGTTATATTTACATTTTCAAATTTTACAGAGTTAGATTGACACTTTCTACTTGAACAAAGGGTTATTTTAGCACTTTTCTCAATATCTTTAATTTAAAATCCAAATATTTTTATTTGAATGGTAAAAATAATAGAAAAATGTGCTTTTATAACCTTACCTACTACACATAAGTGCCAATATAACCTTTTGATACTTGAAAGTGCAAATATAACGCTAGATAGTTGATGTAAGTGTAATTTTACCCATTCCGGCAGATTAATGTCGGATTTGATTAAAAAGACTATTTTACCCCTCTAAAATTTTAAAAAACTTTAAAAGTAATGAAATTACAATATGACCCCCAAAACCATATTCTTCTTTATTCTCTTCCACCTTCCACCTTCCACGTGTAACACCAGACTTCTTCTCTTCTACCTTCCACTCGGTGGCGGACCCAAACTCCACCGCTGATGTTCGCTACAGAAACACCAATTTGCCTTCTCTCGCTTGAGGCTTCTCTGCCCGCTAGGGTTTCAACATCGATGCAATCACCACGAAAGGCTTCTCCGCCGACTACAATTTCCACATCGACGCAATTGCCGCGAGAGGCTTCTTTGCCGGCTTGGTTTCCACATCGGCGTAGTCACAATGAGAGGCTTCTCCGGCAATCAAGCATGCATAGGGAGGGTAAGGCAGCGGAGGAGCTCCTCAGTGGTGTCTTGCCGAGCGTCGGGCTCTAGGGTTTCAGTGGGTGAGCTGGGCGGTGATGGTAGGCTGTGGTGGCTTCGAGCGGTGGTGAGGCTTAGCATCGATGGATGAGCTGGGCGTGGTGCTGAGGTGTGGTAATGAGCGATGGTGGTGCTGGTTTGGGCCTCGAACAATAGTGGTGCTAGGCTGTGGTGGCATTCGAGCGGTGGGTGGTGGGCTGGGCTTTGGTGGGGTGAGTTGGACGATGACGTCGGGCTGTGGTGTTGGTGGTGGCGGGGTGCTGGAATGGTAGTGGTGGCGGGGGTGCTAGAAGGGTGGTGGTGGTGGTGGGGCTGGCTGGATGAGGCGCAACCAAGTGGAAAAAAGAAGCGGCGTTGGAAGATGGAAGAAGAAATGGTGGTGTAGATGGACGAAAAAATGGGAAGGAGAAATAAGTGGGCGGGTGTTGAAGGTTTTACTCTCTTTTTTCATTTTAAAAGATTTTTATAATCATAGGTATCAGTAAGTAAAAATAAATATCAAATCACCCTATCGGTCATGCTAATTATAAAATGGCATCGTCTAACAATTATACGGTCTAATATAAAACTTTTATTTTTTTATTTCTTTGCTTTTAAAACTAAAAATAAACATAAACATAAAGAAAGAAAACTAGGTTGCCTAGGGTCTAATATAAGACTTTTTATTTTTTATATTTTAAAACTAAAAATAAAATGAACACAAATAAAGAAAACTCTGAGTAACTCTGTTATTTATAGTATTGAGTCAGACTTTAATGTGTCGTCAATGGAGTGAGGTTGCCACTTGAGAAGCATCGTACCATGAAGAGAAGATGAAGATAAGATGAAGAGATATTCAACAATGGGTTTCATTCATAGAACATGAAGAGAAGCAACACATGCAAAGCAACACGTAATGAAAATATGCGAGGAAAAAACAAGATACATAATGTGAGAATAAAAAATGAATGTAAAAGTAAAATTTAAATGTGACAACAATGAAAAGGGAGGAAGAAAAGTTGGTGGTTGCCCTTGGATCCCTGCTTTTAAAATATAATAAAGATTTGAGATAAAGGTCATGACCGACTTTTCCTGATTCCAAAAAAAAATCTACTCCCTCCGTCCTAATCAATTCTGCACACTTTTCTTTTTGAATTGTCCTAGGCAATTCTGCACACTTTCCTCTTTAAAAAAATATAACATTTTAAATGATATAATTACCCTTACAAATTAATTTTTTTACAAAAGCCCACAAACCTCTCCTCCTCAACCCTAATTTCTACATATTCCAATAATTTTGCCTCCGCCTCCACTTTTTAGCTCCGCCACAACCTTTTGGCTCCGCCTCCTCCACCACTGCCCTTCCCTTCACGTCCGCCTCTGATTCCAAACCATCCCCTCACCTCCGACTATGTCCCTGCCTCTGATTCCAAACCCTCCCCTCGCTTCCGCCTCTGTCCCCGCTTCATCCCTCTCCTCGCCGACCCTTTGTACCAGACCCATCACCATTGACGCCACCGGAGGGGGAATCGCCTTCGACGGAACAAGAGGTGGAGGAGGAATCGCCTTCGACGGAAACGGCGGAGGCTTGAGCTTGTGCAAGCCCGTCGCTGGTGATGACAGCGTGGTGAGCCGTACGGGCCTGGTACGAGGCAGAGAACTTAGGGTTTCGAACCACCCCCTCCTTTTCTTGCCACGATGGAGATGGCTATGGCGACCACAACAAGATTCTCTGCTATTTGCGAGTGTGCTGTTAAAAACCAGAGTAACCACAACAAGATTCGCCAGAAGAGGATGAAGAAGACACTGGAAACACAAGAAAATTTTGGAGAAGACAAGGGCAGTTTTGCCATTTTACATCACTCAAATTAAAACTTGGATTTTCTCTTTCTACATAAATCCTTGTGATGGAGGGAGTAGTAATATTGCCTGAAAAAGAGGATCATCAAGAACTAACAGTAACATAGACAAGAATCACGACCATTTCCAAGAAATCCAACTAGTGTAATATTATGGTTCATTTTTCATAGAAACTAAGAGTAAACACCTTCTAAATCAAGAACAACTCAAATCTACCACGAAATGGCCACTTATTTCCATCAATTCCAGATTTATTCCTAGGAGATGCACTTCTTTTTGGACAAGTGATCAGAATACGGGACCAGCTGCAAGAATCTCCTCCGTCAACGTGTTGTCTTTTCCAATCTTATGATTCACAAACACTTCGAAGTTGTTCTTGAAAAGGCCAGCCAGCTTCAGCAACGTGTCGTTATAAGATGCCTTATCGGACCAGGTGTTGACAGGATCCAGGATTTCTGAAGGCACTCCCTCTACTTCAGTTGGGATTTCTAGCCCAAAAACATCAGTTTTCTTGTAGTTAGCCTTCAGAAGAGTTCCATCATGTATTGCATCGATGATTTTCCTCGTATACGCCAACTTGATTCGATTTCCTACTCCGTATCTTCCTCCTGACCAGCCAGTGTTCACGAGCCATCCTGTGGCACCGTGTTTTTGCATCTTTGAGGCAAGCATCGCGGCGTACTTTGTTGGATGCAGCATGATAAATGCTGCGCCGAAGCATGCTGAGAATGTAGCCTGAGGCTCCTTGATTCCGTCCTCAGTACCCGCAACCTGAAATGTAACAAGAAAACTAGCTAAAATCACTAAAGGGATCGAATGCTTGTAAGAAGGGTATGTTTAAGGATTGTTATGGTACCAAAGCAGTGTAGCCACTGATGAAATGGTACATTGTCTGAGGTAGGTTCAGCTTGCTCACTGGAGGCAGAACACCAAAGGCATCACAAGCCAAGAGGATCACATTTTTCGGGTGAGGCCCGACGCATGGAAGCTTCGCATTAGGGATGAACTCGATTGGGTAAGCAGCACGTGTGTTCTCTGCATAAACAAGAGCAGCATTTTGTTAGAACATGTGACAGATTGATCCAACATTTGATTGAACATTTACATCGTACCTGTGACAGATTTGTCTGAGTAGTCTACTTCTCTTGTATGTTCATCAAAAACCACATTCTCCACCACTGCACCA
>JAULKK010312194.1:0-11866 GCA_032355705.1 Rubia peregrina
TCGTGATACTGATAATTGTCATTTGATGCGAATTGTTAACAGAGGATCACCGAGATTGCTGGAGTGGTGGTTTCATTTGACCCCAAGCCTATTCCTGTGAGAAATTTAACATAAGTGTCAATAATTTAAATCAATGAATCACTTGTTCACATTTCAGTTGTATTTATTTTTTAATCATGTATGGCAGGGTGACTGGAATGGTGCTGGTGCCCACACCAACTACAGGTAATTTGGAAAGCAACATTTTCAGAATTTATAAATTTTGATAAGTTCTTATATTTTCATGTTCTACGATATGATTTGCAGCACCAAGTCAATGAGACAGGAAGGTGGGTACGAAGTTATCAAGAAGGCAATCGAGAAGCTTGCTCTCAGGCACAAGGAGCACATTGCTGCATACGGTGAAGGGAACGAGCGTCGGCTCACTGGCCGCCACGAGACCGCGAACATGAACACCTTCTCATGGGTAATTTTATCATTTATACTCCATAGCCTCACCTTTTGGTGTGAATTTTCAAAGATTAACCGTCATTTTCATGTGGTGTGATATCAGGGGGTTGCTAACCGCGGTGCATCAGTTCGCGTTGGCCGCGACACAGAGAGAGATGGGAAGGGCTACTTCGAGGACAGAAGGCCGTCTTCGAACATGGATCCGTACATCGTCACCGCCATGATTGCAGAGACCACCCTTCTGTGGAAAAATCCTTAAGAAGATGAGGTTGATCTCCTTGGAAGCCTTTGACAGAGGAGAGCTAGGATGTTTCCACCATTTCTTGATTAGGATGTGTCTTTCTTTTCTTTTATGGTTGATCACAGCTTGTTCTATTGTTTTATGTGTTTTGTCCTAGTTTTAAATAAGTTAGTTGTGGTTCAAAAACACATCTTTATTTGGTATCCTTCATCTTATGGAGAAGAATGAAAATTTTAAGATTTGTTTGATATATGTTGCTATGCACTGAGTTTCTTGCTTCTTCACGACTCTATTGCCTTGTCACCAAACTTTGTTATCTTTCAGAAGATAAATGCAACACTTTTAGTGGAACAGATTGAACAAGAAATACACTGAACATGAGTTTTTGTAACATGGGTCTCACCAAGACGCGTTCCTCATAGCTCATTTCCTGTCTCTCTGCTTTGCGTTCTTCTCTGATTTATCCTACCACACCAGTGTCCCGCGGCCGAATGGGTACCTCTGGAACGCAATGATCGCTGGCTACTGTCGTCATTCTTCATCTCTGAGTTGCTGCATTGGGGTTTTCAATGGAATGATGAGGGGCTTGGGTCCTAGTGGCGGGGACTCTGCGTTTCCGGTGTTGATCAGGAGGTGTGAGAATGCAGTGGCGAGGAGAGAAGGGGCAATGATTCATGGGTTGGTGCTGAGGTACGGGAGTGGGAGTGATGTATTTTCGGGTTCGATTTTGGTTGACTTTTATGGTAGGTGTAGGGAGATTGAGTGTGCTCGGAAGGTGTTTGCTGAAATGCCGGTGAGAAATGAGGTTTCCTGGACGAGTTTGGTTGTGGGGTGTTTGAATGTTGGGGATTTTGTTGGAGCTTGGAAGGTGTTTGATGAAATGCCTGTCAGGAGTTTGGTGACATGGAATGTGATGATTGGTGGGTTCGGGAAGGTTGGTGATTTGGGTAGTGCTGTTAGGTGTTTGATGAAATGCTTGAGAGGGATGTTGTGAGTTACACAGCGATGATTGATGCTTATACGAAGAGCGGGGATATGGCTTCGACTAGGGCATTGTTTGAGCGGGCGGGGCATAAGGATTTGGTGCTGTGGTCTGCATTGATATCCAGGTATGCTCAGAATGGTAAAGCGAGTGAGGCCGTGGAGGTGTTTTATAAGATGCAATCTTCGGGGATTGAGCCTGATGAGTTTGTTATGGTTAGTTTGAAGTTTGCTTGTTCTCAGCTGGGATGTGTTGAAACAGCAAAGCTCGTTGATTCCTACGTGCATTGTACTAGGTCGTGTGATCATGGCCGGGTTCATGTTGCTTCTGCTCTTATAGACATGAACGTGAAATGTGGTAACATGGAGAGAGAGCATTTTTCCTGTTTGAGCAGCTACCTAGACGCAATGTAGTCTCTTAATTGTTCAATGATTCAAGGCCTCTCGATTCATGGGAATGGTCCCTGGGCTGTGGAGATGTTCGAAAGGATGTTAGCGGATGGGATTTTACCTGACAGGATAGCCTTCACAGTGATTCTATCAGCCTGTAGTCGTGCTGGCCTAGTCGAGGAAGGATGCAGATACTTTGCTTCCATGTCGAAGCAATACTCTCTGGAGCCTTCTCCGGATCAGTATGCTTGCATAATCGACCTTCTTGGTCGGTCAGGGAGGCTTAAAACTGCGTACGAGTTTCTGAAATCGATGCCCTTTGAGCCGCATGCTGGTGCCTGGGTTGCATTTCTTGGCGCTTATGAGTTATACTGTGAAGTTGAATTAGTGGAGAAGGTAGTAAGGAGACTCATTGAGCTCGAGCCCTTGAATGCTAATAACTATGTGATGTTGTCGGACATCTATGCTGGTACAAATAAATTGTTGGATGTTTCGGACATAAGACATAAGATGACAAAAAAGGGACTAAGGAAGATACGAGGTTGTACATGAATACACGACTCTTTTAGTTGATAGAGATGGGAGGAAGATGCTATTCAGTTTTCACCGACAGAAGGGTAGTGTTGCCTTTTTTTGCGCATTGGATGGGTCGGGGATTCAGCATTTTGGATTTTGTTAAGATTTTTTCTTCCAAGCTCAGGGCAAAGAATATGGTCCTTAGGGCCTAGACAGATGGGACCTAATCTTCTGCTTACCTCATATTTGAAGGGTAAGACCCTAAGAGGAATGATAATAATAACTCTTCTAATCAAAGGATCTTCTTCTATTTCTGAAAAGTTGGGATTCCTGGATTCCTCGGATTCCTCGGATTAAAGTGAAACATTCTTAGACACAGATCAAAAGTTGTTTGTGGAAGCTGAGAGTCTTGAGAGTAGTGTGTTGTCTGGATTTCAGTTGCCTACTACTACTGAACCACCATGGTACAAACCAATGTGGGGTTTGGCGTTTTAGGTTGAGGCCGAAATTAATTCTTCAGAATCAGAAGATTTTCCCTGGGGGTTTTGCTGAACAAGTGATGGTTATCCTCAGCTTTAATTGATGGTTATCGCTCACTGCAGGTATCTATATACTCTGTCCTTGATCTTCTTTTCAACTGCACCTAGGGATTTTGAGGTCACATGAACAGAAAATGATACCAAATAATCTGAATGTGCTTGTGTGAAGATTTTGAATGTATTCTCTGGTTTTGCACGACTCATTTGAATATAGTATTTTTTAGTGAAGACTTTGATTGCAGATTACCATTTTTACAAGCCTCAACAAAAATTGAGATGTTTCGGGAAGTCTAAAAACATAACAAAAGATCAAAACTAGAAGGAACATGTAACCAGATTCACATTAAATTTAAAGTTGCAAAACTACTTTAGCCTGAGTTTCTATGATCCATTGAATTCCGGCGACTTCTCCGCCGCCGTGCGGAATGGTTAGGAAGACTGGTTTTTGTTCGAGAAGCGCTGCACCTTCCTCGGCTGGAGATCCTATGAATTCCTCTTTCGAAGATGAGAGACTTCACAATCAACTTCTTCAACAAGGGAATGATTTGAAGGAGATAATGGCCGCGTTGTTTAGCCTTCATAATGCACAAAAAGGGACCTAATGAATTTGTAGAAGGAAATTGAGATGCTCAAAGAGAAGCTGTTGAAGTTGGAAAAGGAGAAGTTAGAGAAAAAGCATAGAACGGAAAAGGAGACATGGGATATCGAGAAGAAAGCCTTGGCTGCGAAATTGGTAGCCTTTCGGAAACAGATGAAGGAAAAAGTTGAAGTGTTGGTAGCCATTAGGAAAGAGTTGAAGGAAGAACACCAAGGTCTTCGAAACAAAGGGGGAAATGCAGATGACGATGTTGTAATGGAAGTGGTGGTAAGAATTGTATTGATTCAATCATCTTGTAACAAAATAGACAGTTTTTTTCCTTATATAAAAAGAACTAATCGTCCTTGTTTTCGTGCAGCCAAAGGTAGAAATCGACCACGCAGCTTTCAAAGAAGCATTGAAACGGATTCTGTTGAAGAGGTTTATGTGTTCGCAATGGCAGCATCCATCTCTCGACGATCCCCAGTGGCATCCTTTTAGAATTGTGCCTATTGAGGGCAGTGATGGTATCGAGGTATCAATTTCTAAGGTTTTCTGTCATTTCACTCAGTACCAATTGGTTTTAAGATGGAAGTCAGATAGATTAGTCTGTTTCTGATGATACAGGAAATATTGGACCTTAAGAATGAAAGGCTTGCTAGGCTGAGGATTTTTATGGGAAATGAAGCCGACAGCATTCTTTTAGCTGCACTCGAGGAGGGACTGAACAACAAGGGACAGCGTCGCAAGCGCTGCAGATACGCTGATTAGTTTAAGGAAGGAAGTGTTGATTAGGTTCAAGAAGTAGCGAACAACAATCGTGTCGTGTCACTCGGATCATCGTGTAATTTGGCGCTTTTGTTAGGAACAACCATGTCGCGTGTCGGGTGAAACGTCGCGGAATATCAACTTACCTTATCTGCTCTGTTACGATGATATGGTAGTGATTTGGTTTCATCAGTGCTGTTTTGCTGAGTGTGAAATGTTCGCAGAAAATGAAGTCATGGCAGTTTACAATGGTTTGAAATGGTTCTGAGGCAAATTAAGGTTGTTGTCAGTTGATGAGTGTCAAAAGTATGTTGAGAAATCAATGGGATATCCAATTTGTTCTAGAAAATTTTGTATCTGGGGGGTTTATTGTATGTGGGGTCATCGGCCGAATCAGATGATGTTATGTGTTCAACAATTCATCCACTTCTTGGTATTCATTAATGTTATGAATTTATTTGAAAAAATTTAACAAATTTGTTGAACACAAGGTAGCATATGATTCGGTCCACACTCTCACATACAATAAACTTCCATGTACAAAATTTTCTATCTAATATACTCCTAATATCGATAGGAAACCGCCATTCTACTTACCGTTAATCTCCTGCATTAGTGGTAAATCACGGTTTCTAAGGATCAATCATCTGACAGTCACTCCTTGATGTCACACAAAAAAAAATAAAGAAAATTCTCACAATTCTACTGCCAATAGTTAAATTCATAATCATTGGAGTATTTAATCAGACACTTAACCGCTTGATCGATCATAGGTGCTAAACTCTCAGTACCTATATCAAGAGATTGGAATTCATGATTGTAATTTGCCTCTAAAATTATTACTGTTTTGAATTTCCGCAAGAAAAAAATAAATCAAATTGAATTGTTTTGTCTTTTTTACCAAATTTGGAAGAGGAAAAGCTGAATTGAGATTGGTCTTAATTATTAGGGCCTGTTCTATTATTAAATTGCTCAGTTGCTTACGCACCGAACCGTAAACATGCAGAAGCTGAAAGAAGAAATCTGACCGCTACCTCCCAACCTCTCTCCATCCCTCACGCGATCTCCATTTTTTCAAATTTTTGAAATTTTTGGGAGAGACGGGTTTAATTAAAATGATAAAAAGATAAGAGAATTTGATTGTAAGGTTAAAAAATTATTATGTAATATAAGTAATTATAATTTTATGACATGGTTAATGCAATTTGAAAATTTTATATTTATTTTTTCTAATTCACAGTTTAAGCATTGATTTTTTTCATGGGTTATGGAAAGCCCGTGCAACATGGAGTACTTATAAATTTATTACCCGATTAATACAAATCAAAAATTTTATTTTCATTTCTTTTAATTTACAGTTTAAATCTTGATTTTTTCATGGCTTATGAAAATACCGTGCAACATGAAATAGCTATGAGTTTATAATCTGATTAATACAATTTATAAATTTTATCTTATCTTTTATAATTTACAGCGTAAACCTTTATCTTTCAGTTACTTATAAAAAAATGTCTTCCAAAAGGGAATAAAACAATGAAATTAATATTCTCCGCCACCCGAAGCGTGAATACACGCGTCACGGTTATTAATGGAGGTAACACTACAGTTCTCTTAAAGCCACTGATGAAACAGACACAGAGAGAAGCAGTCCATTAAATCTCCGGCGAAGTAGTTACTTCTCCGCCCATCTCCGCCGTACATTGATCTTTCCGGCGGCGTCAGGTTTTTCATTACTCATCTCACAGTTCTTTAACTATTTTTCTTGTACGTTGTGCAGAAAAGGTTGTACATTATGATATGTTCTTATTTCCCCCCTCTCATTTTAGCTCTGCTTGCATATTTCCTGGTTCTGGCCAAAAGGGTTTTATTTTTTTTTTAAAGAAAAGATACATTTTTTAAGGTTTTTGCATGTCCATATATGGTTAGAAAGTTGCTTTAGGAAGAAGAGGGCAAATATGTTTCGCTTTGTGACATAAAAAAGAATATGTTTTGATCTGTTTTTTTTTACATAATTTTCCTAGTTCTTGAAAAGTTGTTCATTCATGGAACAAAACAATGTGATGTACATTTTCTGGTTTTGTATTATTGATCTTAGCTCTACTTTAGGGACAAATTTGCAGGTCAAAATTGTTTTTGTTCTGTCTTTTGTGTGTCTTTCTGCTTTGATCTTTCAAAAGATACCCTTTTCAGAAAGAGGTTTAAGGAAGGAGAGGGCTGTGTGTTTTCTGGATTTATGTTCTCCTTTATGACACAATTAAGGTTATGATTTGATCTGCAATAATGTGGAAACAAGTGTTCTTTCTTGCTGTTTGATTCTTGTAGACATTTAATTTCTTTTGATAACGATGAATGTAGCAAGTTCTCACACGACATTAGTCCGATTTGAAGTGTTTAATTTTCTCAGAAATGGTTAGTTTGGGAGATTCGAATCCTACTGAAATCAAGAAATCTTCCTCAGCTGAGGATTCCTCTCCTTTGCCTCGGAAGGTGGTACTCCAAGTCTAAGATTAACAATTGTATTCTGAATACAGAGGTTTAGGGAGATAGATTCCACTGATTTTCTTGTTTGGTTTCATATTTTTGCGATTTTGAGTTTTTCTAACTTCTTTTTACGCATTTAACATGATCAGGCTTCATCAAACATGTTGGAAAGCGACAGACTTCGCATGAAATTCCTCAAAAAAGTGGAGGACTTGAATTTCACCTCGGATGAGATTCTATTGCATCAAGACAGGAAAACAAATGAACTCGCGGAAATGAAGAACAACTATGAGAGGCTGTTTGAAATGTACAAGTGGAAGCTGTTGAAGATTGAGAAAGATCTGCTAAATCATCGGGTAATTGTTCTAAATGTTCCTTAAATATAATTTATTTATGATTAAATGTTATGTTTTGATGAATTGTTTTTGAATGGCAATGTAGCAGAGGGAAAAAGAGAAATGGCGATGCGAGAAGACTGAGCTCAAGATGAAGCTCTCAGCTCTGGAAAATGAACTGATTGCGAAAGACAAGGAATTGCAAACACGGGAGCGCTACGCAAATGATCAGCTACAAGAACTGAGGAAAGAACTGATTGCGAAAGCCGAGGAATTACAAAAACACAATGAAGTGAAGCAAACTCTTATTAACAAGGAACGCTGCGCAAATGATCAGCTGCAAGAACTGAGGAAGAAACGGATTGAAAAAGACGAGGAGTTACGAACACGGGAGCGCTGCGCAAAGGATCAGCTGCAAGAACTAAGGAAAGAACTGATTGCGAAAGCTGAGGAATTACAAAAACACAATGAAGTGAAGCAAACTCAAATTAAGAAGGAGTGCTGCGCGAATGATCAGCTGCAAGAACTGAGGAAGAAACAGATTGAAAAAGACGAGGAGTTACAAACATTGGATGCAGTGAAGATGCAAGCCTTCGCGAATGATTATCTGCAAGAACTGAAGAAAGAACTGATTGAGAAAGATGAGGAGTTGCAAACACCCGAAGCGGCGAATGATCAGATGCAAGAACTGAGGAAAAGACTGATTGAAGTAAGAATCAAATTGTGTAATAAAACAGTCAGTTTTTTCTCGATTAGTACTGAAAATGATCGCGTCTTTTTGTGCAGCTGTTCAAGGAGAAAACATCTGATCAAGATCAGGTAATTGGAGTGAAGCAAATGGGAGAAATGGATTGTGGATCTTTCAAAGAAGCTGCGAAAAGAAAACTTCGCGAAAATGGCTCGGAAGATCGAGTTTCAGAACTCTGTAAAACATGGCAAAAACTTCTCAGGAATCCCCTATGGCTTCCTTTCAAAACCGTGCGCGTGGAAGGCACGGAAAATCAGCACAAGGTTCTCCCTCCGTCTCTGTTAAATATGTCCGACTATCAATATCTTTAACTGCTTATAATAACAGCGCATAAAAAGTTATATTTAGAAACAACGAATTTAGCAGTGTCAGATATGATATTATAGATACTTCATTGTTCTGTTTGAGAGAATCTGTTTCTAGTGCCATTGTAGAGTACCAAGTTAGAATCTTTCTTGTTTTAGGAGGAAATTATTGATTCTGAGGATGAGAGGCTGTCTGAGCTGAAGATTGTCTTGGGAGACGACGCCTGTGAGATTGTGGTTACTGCGCTAAATGAGATGCATGAGTACAACCCACGCGGGAGATTTCCCGTGTCTGAACTGTGGAACTTCAAAGAGGACAGAAAAGCGACGGTGAAGGAGGTGCTTGCGTGTCTCAACAACCAGGGGAAGTGTTTCAAGCGCGGCAGAACACGATGACGAGATATGATGATGTGGTAAGGGGTGGAAGTTATCAACTCTTGTAGTTGTAATCTTTATTTAGTGACTTGACTAGTATTAAGAGAAAAGTGTGACGGAAGTGTATATGTTTATCTCGTACCTTCTAATTTATAACCTAGATTGTCGGCACTACTTTACTTTTACTTATTCACTATCAACCCAAGAGCACTTCCACTCAAGTTAGTCGGTTTGGAGAGTGTATATTGAATTAATCGTGTGTAATGAATTGTGTCTTATGAATCGATAGTACCTTCTTTTAGAGAGCCTTCTTGATCAAATGGACATTGTCTTGTCCGTTCCATGATGTCATGGAAGGCGTGCACGCCTTGGATTTCAGGGGTTAGGCGCATTCCCTTTCTCCCGTGTCCACTTGATCTCAACCTACTTCATCATGTTCATTCAAATTATTGATCTTGAACGGTTGAGATTTAATTTATCTAAACGGCTGAGATGTTTCCACGTGGAGGTGGTTATTGCACCTTATCACACACCCTTTCAAAATTCTCCAACTCTTCAATTATATATAAGATTCTAAGTCAAATTTTAGAAATTTTCAATTCATATATTCCCCCTATCCCTGGTTAACTTGCAAAACATCTTTTTTCCAGTCAAAATTTTCAAATTTGATCCCTTTTTAAAGAAAATGTTGACTAAGTGATTTATTGAGTGTGTTTAGCAGGATTTATTGAGTGTGTTGCTTATAAGCTAAATACATTTTTACTATATCGGGAATTCCTAAAAACTCCTTATTTTAGAAGCAAAAACTATTTTTAGGGGAAAACACAATCTGTTCTCTCCCTACTTTCAAAATAGAGGTTATTTATATTTATAACCCCGACTTTAGGATGAAAGTGCCAATATAACCTTGCAATATGAGAAAGTGATAATTTAACCCTAACTAATTAGTGTATGTGCCAATCTGTCCATAATTTTTGAAAAATTTGTGCTGATATAACCAAACTCCATAATTCTGACGTTGACCTCTCAATTCCGTCAATGATATTAAATGAAATGACTAAACTACCCTTATTTTCAAGCTGAAAAATTTATCCCCATATTACCCCTTCCACCACCACCAGTCACCACCTTCGCTAGCCACCACCGCCGCCAGAAAGCTCCGCCACTAGCACCTCCACCACCTCATTGCTGCCACCCCCGCCACCCCTTCTCAGCGCCGGCAAGACCACCTCTACCACCTCCTCGTCGTCGCCACCTATGTCACCCCCTCTCGACTCCATCTACGCCACCCCCTCTCGACTCCACCTACGCCACCTCCTCGTCGTCGCCACTTCCGCCACCCCTTCTCGGCTCCTCACCACCATAGCAATTACCCATCTGCAATTACCCATTTGCCATTGCCCTTCCAACACCAACTCAACACCGCCATTACCACTTTCCACCATTACCCTAAACCTTCTCCTTCTAATTCTCCATCGCCCTCTGCCACCATTGATGTTCCACCGCTCCATTCTTCTTCCCTTACGCCCAATAGCTTCAGCACTACCGCTGCCAACCCTCTCCCCCAGGACACCACCACCATTCCCGCTGCCAACCCTCTCCCCCAGGACACCACCAATAGCCGCCGCGGAACCCTAGCCCCAGGACACCACTAATTGATTTCTCCGGGCAGCGCCACCGCCGTAGAATCCTAGCCCCAAGACGACTTTCGCTGCTCATACCCTAGCGCCGCTTAGCCAAGCACAGGGACTCGAACAGAGAGATGGGAAGCTATCAGCAAGACCTTCGTGAAGAAGAAAATAATCGAGAAGCTACAAGGAGAGTGGTGGCGGGAAGAAGAAAAGAATCGGGAAGGGGGCGAAAAAGACGACGGGGGATGAAGCCTCCTTTTCATTTTTGCAAGTCAGGGGCAAAATAATCCTTTCACATAAATCCGGTCATAAATCAGTGGACTAAAAAGTCAAATGAGTTAAGGGTTATATCGACACTTTATGAGATTATATGGTTATATTGGCACTTTCATCCCTAAAGTTAAGGTTATTTTAGTACTTTACTTTTCAAAATAAGCCAACCTTTCTTATAAGTGCAATTCCACCAAACACACCCATGACCCATTGTTAGGGTTGTCGTAACATGTAATTTCAAATATCGATTTTTATGCACCGTTAGTGTACATAGTCACATATATTTACAATCAAACATATTTACCGGAGATAGTGAAAATGATTATTCCCCGTCCCAAATCAAATTGCACACTATTATCTATCAAAGTTTAACCCCCCCTATATTTGAATAGATACATGAGCAATAATATTATCGTTTGTAATACTATTAACTTCATCTTAACAAGTAGTTTTTAAATATTATTTTTTTATTTGCCGTAATTATATGTAGACATATATACATATTAATGGTCAAACAAACATGTTTCTCAAACATAATGATCCATTAATCAGTTTTTTTTATAAAAAAAAAACTGATTAATTAGCTGTTGGAATTTGAAGAGGTATCCAAGAAATGATTCATACTCCAACCTACGCGCGGTTTATTCACTCTTCCATTTCTCTCTCTGTCTTGGCAATACAAACCAGTCGAAAAGCAGTTCTTTCCCGGCACATATCTCCCTGCCGCCGATCATCCGGCGGATTATTCCGGCAACATTTTCCTGAAGGTATTCACCTCATACTTTCATTATGTTTTTAGGTGTGTTTTTTTCTTTTCATTTTTTGGGTTCTAAGTTCATTCAGTGGTTATACTTTTACAATGTTGCTCTAAAAATCAAGAATTTTGTTTTACATGTTCTTGTATGAAAATTCCATGTTCCTGACCAAAAGGATTTCTTTTTTCCTTTTCATTTTAGATTTGCTCTTTCAAAAGATTCCTTTTTTCCCTCCATTTTCTGCCTTGGATGAAATCTGGTTTTTTGTCAATTTTTTTACTCCTATGTTCTCTATTTTGTGGATAAAGATTATATTGTGGAAGTGGAAAGAGTTGTTTGCTGCTTGCTATTAGAAAATCCATGTTACTAGCCAAAAGGGCTTTTTCCTTTTATATTTGTTCTTTCAGAAGGTTCCATTTTTTACCCTCCATTTTTTACCTTGGATAAAGTCTGGATTTTTTTTTTCTCCTATGTTCTCTGTTTTGTGGCTAAATATTATGT